>BQKZ01001650.1:32441-48583 GCA_036244855.1 Temnopleurus reevesii
ATACTCTGCTGCTTGACCATGGAGCCCAAATTCTCTAGCCAATGCATACACTACAATCAATGATTTAGAGTTAATAATGATAATGATGATAGATGCAATTCATATAACACATGGATCCACTCTGCTGAGTGCTCAAGGTGCTTTGCATTCTTACGAGTGTATACAGTTGCATCTTGAAACTTCAGGGGGATTGTGTTCAGATGAATTTGAAAAGATTGGAAAGAAAGGTTTGAATTTACCCTGTGTTCTTTATAGTCTTCTGGATCAGTAGTGTTCACACTTATAGCCGAAACCTTTAGGTTTTAGAATATGACAGTCCTGCCGAAGCTTATATGTGCAGCGGGAAAGCAAGTTTGTACAAAGTAGCATTCTCATCTTAAATATAAGGTGCCAAGGCGAGTTTGTACAAGTTGCCTTCTCACCTGAAACAAGGTATGTAGATAAGTCGGTACAAGTAGTCTATTCATCTTAATAAACAAAGCATCAAGGTGAGTTTCTATAAATAGCCTTCTCAACTTAAGCAAGGTGCCAAGGTAAGTTTGTACAAGTTGCCTTCTCGCTTATCAATCTAAAAAAGACACCAAGGCAAGTTTGTCAAAGTCTCCTACCCGCCTTCTCATGTACAAGGTGCCAGGGTGAGTTTACACAAGTATTCTACCCACTTTCTCCTCATAGACAATGTGTCTTTGCAATTTCCTAGAAGAAAATTGACATCTTGCCTTCTCCTCCTAGAGAAGGTATCATAGCGAGTTTTTATACGTTGCCATCTCACCTCTTCGACCAAAATAATGTGCCTTCATGCTGGACGTACAAGCTTCCGTAGGACTGAGGTAGTTTCCAAAACTTTGGCTTTCTGGCCGAAAGTATGAACCCTACTATTAAGGGCATCAGCGCAAAGGGGATATTATAGAAGATGCTCTACAAAGAGAACATCAACAATAGCATGCAATAGGAATGATTACACAAAATGACAATTGGTAAACCCCCTCTGTTCCATAAGCAATCTCTAGCACAGCTTTATAAATCTCTTATAAATGCTCTCACTACACAATATAAACAGTATTTAATGGCTTTTCGACACAAAATATATTACATGCATTAATTCACTGAGAAGACTTCACCAATGTAACATGGAAAACAGTGCAACTGTGATATTTTTCCAGAAGGCCAGGTAAAAATTCCTTAATGATATCAATAATAGGTCCACTTATTTAGCACAATAAATTCCTGCCAGGAACCCATTTTCATCTTGGTTGAGTGCAGGATAGTGTGGATGAATTTCTTGCTAAAGGAAATTAACTCCATGGTTTAAATTCAAACCGCTGACCTTCTAGTTTAAAGGCGAGAGTCAGGACCACTACATGTACATCTCAAAACTTTTTTGACAAATTAATCATTTCAATGGATCAAAAAATATTTTTAATTTTCATTACTATTTTTGTTGATGTTTTTTGTGCAAATAAGGTCTGTTGGTCAGAATTTCACACTGAAAAGTGGTTTCCAGATCTTCTTTGGCATTTTACTCCCTTGTAAATTACATCTTCCAAATGAAAAGCATAAAAAAATCAGGGAAAAAAATTCTGTCTGACAAGCATTACCTGTCGCTTGATCTATGGACCAGTCCATAACCTGATGAATAACGTCTCCACTTCCATCACCACCTTCTGTCATCCAACCAGAACTCAAAAGCAATGCTCCCAAATTAAATCCATCCATTAATAGTTGTAATACAAACAACTTATTGCTTCAGCATCGTCAAATAATCCATGATAATCCAAAGAAATGACATATACATGTAGTTAATATATCGTTGCATATTGACAGACTGACTGCTCAGACGCGTTCTTCAACACAGCCACCTAAAAATCTATAGGTGCGCAGTTGCCTCTTATATGTTGCATCGTTAGTTTGTGTTTATACACATTATCTAATTTTGTAGCTATACCAGTTCTAGAACTCAAATGCATTGCTCCAAAATGAAATCCATCCATTAATATTTGCAATGCAAACAAAACAAATTGCTCAGCAGACCTGGCTAACCAGTGTTCCAATGCGCCTCTGCATAAACCATGACAACTCAATATGGAAAAGTTTATAAAACACAAACTTTAATTGTGCAGCTTTACCATTCTTGAATACAGTTTTTAATTTTCAAACATTTTGCACACGCTGAGAGTACAAACATGGATGACACAGACTGGGTCCAGATTGGTGTTTATTACGTTCAGCTCACATTCTCCTATGTAGTGAAGCACTCAAGTAAATCCTGTCCATTTTATCCGGCTGGCAATAATCCGTGTTGAATACATCCACACTGAAAATTCTAAATTGAGGTCCAGGCAAAATTTCCTTTGGCGTCTTGAATGGAGTCCCTCTAAACCTAACAATAGATGGTTCTTTGCTTTCATAAGACATAAAAAAAAGTTGGAAGAATGCATGAGAGAGAGAATATCCACACCGTGCGAAGAAGAAAGATAAGCCAATCAACCTTTGACGTCACCATCTGAAAGACATGACCGAGATTCAAACGTGAAATGCAGGAAAAACCTCATATCAATTTGTGAGTATCCAAATCAGCGTGATTAAAGACGCAGGCCACGATGCCTGGTAATACTGCAGGTAAGGAGCATTCTCTATTAAGAAGTGTCCAACAATAGACAAAAATGCACACAAATATCTTCCAGTGTCACTCTTGGAATGTGCTTTACTATGGAGACTCAGAAGTATGCTCAATAAAAAGCCATCAGCATCATGAACTTCGCATATTGGGGATTTGAAATTCATGGCTTGGTTGCCAATTTCATTACCAACTGAAATTTCTTGTCCCAGGACGTGAATTTTATGTCCCAGAAGACAAATTCTACACCCATATTTGTGCTCAAGGTCGCAAAGTTTGCATTGTGAGTCCATAGATGGAAGATTCGTGGCCTCTTGTCACGAACATTTTTGTGTCCCATGCCCAAATATTGCATTCCGAACTATGTGTCTTAGGAATATTAAGCATTAAAAAACTTCTGTTGAAACGCAGGTCAACAAATTAACCACTAACGCATTATCAAAAAAACATTGAGGATGTTTGCTCAATTTTCTGAGTTTCATTGAAAAGCACCATCTTATGCAAGAGGGCACAAACTCACATCCCAAATCACATATTTCTTGAGCTTGTTGCATATTTTACAACGCACATAGCCTGTTGTTTGGGCATACTTCGGAGTCACCAAGCATTACAGTGCATAATCCCAAGGAGAACTTCTTAATAATCCAGAGAAAATAGGTTCTATGTACAAAGATGTTTGAAGAAGGGATGGAATGCTTGCAATACAAAAGGAGAAAGGAGGAAGCAGTTCAATTCCAATAGGGTTTCCATAATTGTATTGACCATTCAATCACTGACAGAAGGGACCTGAGCTGCTATGGTAAACAGAAACACAATGGGGTGTGAAGGTGCAAAGAGATAGACTTTAGAAAAGATACGGCAGAAATCCTGACCCCCCCCCCCCCCCCCCCTCAAATCCCCTACAGCTCTCATGGGGCTACACTGTACTGCAGAAAGCCACTATAATGCCCCCCCCAAATTGGGCTACACTGCCCTGCCACCCCACCTCCCATCGAATCCACAACAGCTCTCATGGGGTTACATTGTAGAAAAGCTACTGTATAAAGCCAATATGAAGTTGCCGTGGCGTGCGCCGTGGCATGCGCCGTGGCGTGCGCCTGAAATCAAGCTGTTCGGGACAGTCATATAGATTTGGGTTCGTTCCTGCCTCTGGGTTCGAAACCAGGTCGCGTACCGTCTTTCGGGTGGAGACGTTAAGATGGCGACCCTCTTTCTCTCTTCTTCTTCTGGCGTAAATATTCAGAATTGAATGATACACGCCTCTAAACTACATCCTTTCCTTTCCTTCCCCCCCCCCTCATCCCACTTTGAATCCAGTTCAGCTTTAATGGAGATACACTTGAAGAAAATATACTGTATAAAGCCATTATAATGCCCATCCCCCCCCCCTACCATTGAATCCACTAAAACTAAATAGAGATACACTGAAGAAGAGATACAGTATAAAGCCACTGTAATGCTGCCCCCCCCCCCCCCCCCCCCCCCCCCATCAAATCCCTTCATGTTCAGCTCTCATGAAGATACACTAGGAAAGACACTGCATAGAGCCATTATAATGCTGCCACACCCCTCCCCCTCATCGAATCCACAACAGCTCTTAAAGAAAAGAGACTTCATAAGCTAGTATAATGCATTATCATTTACTACAGGGCTTTGAAACTAAATTGACTTGTGAAAGTAGAATTCTTTCTATTCTTCCTCACAATAACAACTTCAATCGGTATGATGAGAGAGAGAGAGAGAGAGAGAAATTGGGTTTTACGGTGTGTTTCATTCAAATTTGAGTGTGCCAATGTGAAGTATTTCATTGATAGAGGGAGGTATTTACTGCACAATTTAGTTGCACTTTGCTTCAGGTGGCAATCATGTAGCGCTTGCTATTGGAGCATCCCAAAGACTGTTGTATTTATATCGATGTAAAGTAATATTCATAGTCCTATTTTGAAATCTAGCTACCAGGATATCTACATGCAAAGAATTATTTTGTAACAAATTCAATCACTATTCCTTTCTTAAATTGGCAACACTAACACTTTAAATTGTCTTTTTAGAACTTTCAAATTAGATGTTATGTTACCATAGTGACTCCTCTTCGTCAAAAAGCATGTTAAAAAGTCAAAAGTTGCCAATTTGCATGGAAAATTTTCAAATGATGTCTGCATTGACAACTTAAGGATTAACGATCATTTAAGTGATCATTTTCATTTTAAAAATTATCTGCGTCCAGTGAGAAATGGTGACAGAATAAGAATGGTCAAATTTAGTGTAACATTTTTTTTCTATCTGCTCATGCATCTGGTTTACTTTTTAAAGCACTACATGAAAATTTCTTTAACCATAACGCAGAACATGTTCTATCTTCCTGAAAGGCTTAACATTGTCAGAGGGCCCCTATGAAAAACAGTGCTGTGATCACTGACTGGGCAACCCTACTGAAGTAAAACAAATAAATCTATAAATAAATAAAACATTAAAAACTATGGCAAATTTTGCAATAGTTTTTCCTTGTGTAAAATTATTTGAAGGAAATTAGCTAGAATGTTTTGTTTTTTGCCAAAGTTCTTATATAGCAAAATGTTTCATTCAAGAGGCCATGAAGTTCTCATCCAAGATTTTGTTGTATAAAATATTGGTCTAGTACATGTCTTTGAGACTCATTTGCAGCTGTAGTCTGCAAGCACATACCCTAGGCTTTTGGTGTGTGCAGGCGCAAAGCGTGATACAGGGTATGCATTGTGTGACTACATCACACACAACATTGCTCTATCCTCAGCCTTGGCGAGAGCATGTTGACACACAATGCATACCCTGTATTACTCTCTGTACATGCACACAACAAAAGCCATGGGTCTGTTCTGGCAGACTACTGTATGATATGAGACAGTTAACAAACATTGGATTCTGGCAAGTAACTGAATCAGTTGAGGACTCTGTGTTTAAATAGCAGTGCTACGAGGTCCTTGTGGGCGCTATCAGAACACAGAGTCCACAACTGGACTAGCAAGTTGAAGAGTATGGCCAGTGGAGGAGCATAGATCTCGAAAAAGCTAAAAAGCTAAGGGATTTTGATAACATTCATACACACTATGAACGACATCCAATGATGGCACAATGCACCAGAAATGTTTACAGAAAATTGATGCAAAGATGGACGGCCATGCATGAAGATCACAAAAAAAAGTTGGCACATATTCATAAGGTTGCCCCTCATATGATAATGAAAAATATTTAAACACTTGGTACTCAATACATGTATTTTTTTTCCCTGGCCTCCAGGCATATCATGCATAGGTTTTTTTTTTTCAAAAAGGTAATGCAACAAGAATTACAGTTTTGGTCAGGATTAAGAAATGTAAATTTCACGCAATGTTTATAATGACATATGTATCTTACACACATTTCGTTACCAAAGCATAATTTTTACGCACTGATTCTGTTTGAAAATTTGAATTTGATCGTTAAACCATATTTAGCGCCCTCTTTTGGTAATAACAATATTTTGTTTGTTATCGGGCATAAACAAGTTTATTTCTGAAATTTGACAAAAGAATGATAAAAAGGTATACACAAAAAATAAATTCTGAAATTTTCATCCGATTCTGTGCACGAGAAGGTGTCCTTTATCACTAAAGAAAATAATTGAATAAGTGTCCGGAGATATTTTGCACATTTTAGGTTATAACTTTACCAAAACTAATTCATTTTTCACACAATCGTTTGTGCAATACATTTGTGATACTATATTTCATTTCCTACAGATTTGAAGACAAAATATGGAGACAAGAATATTCGCTTTTACCAAAACTAAACTAAGAAGGGTAGGCAATGAATGTATCCTAACCTTTGCCTGACAAGTCACAGGGTACAGTCAAATATCCTCAATAACCTGCAATCAAGGGTTTCCTAACACCCATTGAAAAAAAATTTATTTAACACCCACTTGAAANATTGATAGACAGTTACACAAGTGCATTTACCAGACCACCACCACAAGATTCAAGTCCCTGGCATGCAATTACAAGTAAAAAACCTGTCTACAGTTGTCACCAGAATATTAAGAATTAAAAGATAGTCGGGAAGACCAGAGGCCACACAATCCAGCACAATATACATGTACATGTAGGTGAAAACAAACAACTGGAAGGTGTTTTGTGGAGCTTGTTGTAGCGACAAGCACTCACTCTTCAAGAGTTACCATGGTGATAGTCAGAGACAGTGCTTTTCATCCAATCAAAATACAGGATTCATTGGAACAGTAAGTGATGACTAATTTGTCACTGTGACAAACTTCATGATACACCATTCCAGTCTAAGACATGTTTACAACTTTTTAATTCTTACAATATGTTGATAAACAATTGTGAGGTTTCAACATCCCCATGCTTTATTTCTTACAGCAATCGTGGGCACAACTTTCGAAGGGGTGGGGGCTAACTTTGAAACACATTACACAACATAAACAAAAATATGTATAATTTTTTATACCAATGTGGTTGCCATGCAAATACAATATACAGAGATGCCACAATACAGTTATAAAATTTCCTGAATCTGCTTTTATATTTCCTGAAAATTTGACTTGCCCTATAATTTTGAAAGCAAAATTTCCTGAAAATTAAGTTTGCCTGTACCTTTAATAGCACATTTTTCTGAAAATGACTGAATTTACTAGTACCTTTAATTGCCAAATTTCCTGACAGCAGATTTTGACAACAGTGTATTTACACCATTTATAGCAAATTATGCTGAAAGTGCCATTCAATTTCCTGAACATATATTTTGCCTATAAGGAAACCATTAATGGCAAATTTTCCTGAAATTGCCATAAGATTTCCTGGAATTGGATATTTGCCTGTACCTTAATAGCAAAATTTTCTGTAATCAGGAAGTCTTGTGGAAACGTGGCAGCTCTGAATAAAAACAATGAATGATGATCTATGAATAATAACAATCCTGAAGGTACTTTTATGAATCATTATTAGAAATAAACTAGATACACTGTATATTAACATCCAGGGAGGGGTGGGGATCTAAATAAAGCCATGCTGCATCTCATAAAAGTGGCACAGATTAGAGTTCATAAATGGACACACACCAAACTTCTCTTTAAAAAAATACCAATCATGTATTCTTTGTTATAATTTTAATGTTGTTAGCAACAAATCATTCTGTGAGCATGCATACAAATTAAGTCTTAAGAAATTTTGACAAAATGAAAATGATCATTGGAATTTAATGACACTGCAAGCCAGTTTGGTGGGAATTTTTTTAATGATTTATATTAGAAACAAAGACTTAATCAAGGCAACAATAATTTTGTAAATTTTGTATAAAAATATAAATGCTTTTGATACTTAAGTTCCAAATAGTATAAAGAGAATCAAAACACATAGAATACAAATATATCTAGTATAAAACTTAATGATACATAATGTACTTCTTTAATATAGAAACTACAGATAAATGCTCCTATATTAACGGTGGACTTAACATTTGATAACAAATGTATGAAAAAAGCACCAATATACAAAGCTCCAACAGAGAAAATTTTTAATATTCCTAAACAGACCAGATGACAACCACCTATAAACTGATTATACATGAAATTGAATTTTCAAAAGTTGTCACCATATTCATATTCATATTCATCTTAATTATCAACAACTAACAACTAAGATAAAACAACTGCAGTTTTGTGGTGATTAAAAGTTACAACACTTTCACTCATCCTTTGAACGATGATCAGATCGATTAAAATGATGCTCAACTTTCAAACCATTTGTGATATTCTTATGAAAGTTAGAATGTATCCCCAGAATAAACAAGCCCTTCTTGATTAATACTTCATGGAGCTTATTTTGAAGACAAAAATCTAACTTACCCCTTTGCGGTTCTTTGTCATTTACTGTTATTACAGGTAGTTCAAATAATGTGTAATAGAAATATGAGGTAGAGAGAACATATTCAGCCATAAACATCATATTCGAGCACTACAAAAAAATCTAAATTTGTTATCAAATTATTGTCAAAATATAATGAGCTGTAATAGGATTCTAAGCATGACTTATGCTACACTATATTTCTTACATACCTTTATTAAAAAAAAACACATTAGAAATACATCATATTATTCTCTTTTTTTTTGGTGGGATTTATTCAAAATACTGATTAAGGCATCATCACATTATCATTGTGAAAAGGTATAATATGCTGATCTGAAATCTATTTACAAATTAAAAAATACAAAAAGGTTTGAAAACAAAAAAAAATATTTTGAGAAAGAGATGTTCAATTATTTTGATGAGTTAATTACATGTAGATGTAACTTTAAAAACATATCATTTTATACTCACATAGAAAAATGAATTATTTACAAAAGGATCTGTTTACATTTGAAGAAAAACCTGAGAGACATTCAGTTTGAATTCATAGATACAGTTTTGTCCAAATTTATGAAATGAATGTGCATATTCATGCTAAACTCTGGTTATTTGGTTCAATTATTGTTTCGTCTGAAATTTTGGGCTATTAATGTTTTTACTAGCATGACAATATAATTTATTTAATAATAATAATAATAGCATTAAGTATCTATCAATACATCTTTGCATATTTAATGTTCAAGTATGCAGATCTTGATTTTGATTATTAACACCCACCATAACCGGTTATCGTTAGATAGAAATTTTTACATGGGAAAATACCCTTCCTTTTCATGACTCATTTCATCTAAATTCGGAAACGATATTTGCAGAATGCTAAAAAAACTCGTATTTTGCTAGAGTGTACCAGCAAATAATTTTAAATGAAATGAATCAGAAATTACATCCAAAGTGAACCACCTTGTTTTACTATCAAGAAATGGACAAATTACAGAGCAGCCAAGTGATCCATAATATTGATATTTGTTTCTGTTTCAATTAGTGGATGGCTGAGGGAAATGCTTTTCAATAGGATATGCACTGTTTTTGCTTTCATTCCAAGAATATGATTGGTTAATTTGCATCCTCATTATACTTGAACAGTTAGCCCCTCTGCAGTTATACCCTGATCTTATGAGATGGTATCATGATTAGGTTTCAAATCCCTAATAGGAGTTATCAGATTAAAAAAAGGCCTTTATAAAAGATTAAAAATGTCTGGATAATGGAAATATTAAACAAAAGAATACCTAACAAGAGAGATGAGATAACTTAATGTAAGATATGGAAATTAATAACAGGTTAGTACACCTTTACATAGAATTGAAAACTTCTTAAGATTACTACTAGAGTTTTGTCTTATATTGGCAAGCAGAGCAGCAAAATTCTGTGTAATTCTGTGTAATTCAGCAACGTAGACACCCAAGGCAACGATTGCACAGGTTTGTTCTGATTATAATTTTGAATCGTACGACTGATCGAAAACGGGATCATCCTCTTCTGGCTCCTCAATGATTACGGAGAGCTCACTGTCGGAACTGTTATCAAGAGTAACGGAAAAGGGTCTGGAGGGTCGACTACGGAAGAACAGCTGTGCAGAAGTATCAACCTCATCGCGACTTTTTTGCTGACCAGGTTCAACAACAACCTCCTCCTCTTCCTCCTCCTCCTCTTCATCATCGTCATCACCAGAAGATGAAGAGGAAGAAGATTCATCTTGGCTTCCTTGTTGATGACTCGGTTTCAAATGAGGTGACCCACCATTGGACAATGGCTGTTTTCGATAGATTTGCGGCTCAAAGAATGATTTTCGGACGATAGGAGTTCTCGGTCTGTCCACTGGCTTAGCGCTGCCTTGGGAGACTCCTGTATCTTCTAGAGGAGAGTATCTACCCCTGCTAAGATCTACTGGACCTGCTGAAGTGTTTTTGTCCTTTCCGAAGGTATACAGCTGAGTTTTGCCATCTGGGGTGCTGGAGAGAACACCATACTGAGTCTGTGACTTCTTCATCAAACCTTTCTTTGAGGCATACCCAACAGATGCCTCAGTGTCATTAACTTTAGATTTACTCTTTCGTTTTTTCTTTCGTCTTGGCTTCGACTCAGCTGAAGCTCCAGGAGTTGTGCCATTCTTGATCCCAATGTTTCCTTGACTTACATGTCCACTTGCTTGACTACTTGGTCTAGGTCGTACCGACCGACTATCCACCGCCGGCGAACCAACCTTTCTGTTCCCAGACGAGGCTTGTTGAGGATCTTCCTCGGATAGATCCCTCAGGAGGGATCGCATCAAAGCTTTGTTGTACTCTAACTTTGATTTACGAGCAGCCTCCTTTTCAGCAGATGAATCTGCAATGAGTGCTGCATCAAAGTCAAGACCGTTCTCGCCTGAAGATTCACTGTCACTGGATAAATTTAAAATGTCTGGGTTGTCCTCGTCTTCGTCTTCGGATTGACTCTGAGCTGATGCAGAGGATTGTTCAGGTGTTCGTAGACTTCCTATAAACCTACGTAGCAGCGAGGATATACCAGAACTGCTACCCTCTCCGGCTGAACCAACTTTCCTTGGCAGAGGAGATATTCCTGGCAGGACCAGCGGAACAAGTCCATCCGTGTCCTCAGATAGTCCCCATTCCGTTACAGACTTGCCAACTTCCTCTTTTGATGATTTCTCAAATGTGGCAAGTTTCTTTCCAAGTTTCAACCGCTTTCTCCCATCACTGTCGTACTCTGATGAGTCTGAAGTGCTACAATCCAGAAAGTCAAGTTGAGACAGATCTATTGAGCTGCAATCGCTGCTGTCACTGCCATCCTCGACTTTCCCTAGGGGCGCTACGTACTTTGAGTTGATACTTCCATAATCATGAACTGCCACAGGCTTATTATTGTTATTGCTAACAGATTGGCTTTGTGTCTCTGGCCCTCCATCATTTATCGTCTCAGTATGATTCTTGTTGTCAGTATGCGCAGACGTCTTGATGTCAGCATCCTGGAGCAGCCTCCCTTGCTCTTGAAGGTACAATATATCAGGTACAGCCATTTCCTTTTTGGACAAAGACTTTGACTGTCCACCTTGCATTTGATAAGCCAGGTTGTTGTTTTCGTTGTCTGGGTAGAACTCTGGTGCCATCTTCTCAGGAAGTTCTCCATCCGCCTCGAGAAAAACATATTCATCAGTTGACCACTGAGCCGTTGATGAGCTATCGGAATACTGAAGAGCAGGATATTCATTCTCTTTCAAGACTGTTAGTGTCTTCTCATCAACCACAATTTTTCTGACTCCAAACTCAAATACTGGGCCACCTGGGGACATAACGGTGGGGCGAGACTCACTCATGACTGACATGGATGACGCAGATTCGTACCCTGAGCTGGCCACAGTGCCGTGCTGCTGCAACATGGACTTTGTTAGACGACTGTTCTGAATATGCTGACTGTTACTTTCACTGGTTCCAGTTGTCATGTAATGTCTATTAGTATCAGCAGGAGTGGGATTTTTCCCCATGTATGTTTTTCTTCCATCTGCAACAGCGTCCCAAGCAACAGTGCTTGCGCTTGTGATACTCTGTGCATCCGTATCAGATTGCCGAGAGGACTCTTCCCCGAACAGGTCCGAGTACTTTTCATCCATATTGCCAGAAATTGAGTTATATCGAGAGTCATACACACCACTTCCGACTACGCATATCCTCTCCGAACCCTGGCTATCAAATTTATCGGAGTTGCTGGTTGGTTGGTTAAACACACCCAAACCACCCGTGCTGACATACATTTTATTATTAGTCACATGCTGGGAGAGCCTTGGGGAATCGGTAGGTGGGTTGGTTAGACTTGAAGGGGCAGGTGAGTTATTAGAAAAGAAAGGTGCGGGGTTGGAAGAATGGGGTTGCACCCCTGGAAGGGGTGCGCTTTTCTGCCCCTCTTCGAAATGGAAAGACACAGGCATTTGCTTATTAGGGTGCATTATATCGGTTTGTGAGTGTCTATTTGATTCTTGCTTACTTTCTATCAATAAGTCCTCACTAAGCTTTTCCATTGACACATCATACCCAAAATCCTTTCTGTAATTCCCTAATCCCATGGAACTTTCAGTTGTGATGGTCGTCTCCGACTTAAGCCTACTGTTACTGGACGATTGTACAGCATTTCTATGGTTACCACTTTGAGATATTGTGCTAACAAAAGAAAGGGAGGATTGGTCCCCTGTTTTATTTTGAATGGTGTAGCCACCGTGAACTGATTCTGCGCCACTTTCAGATGCAGTGCACTTGGGGTCTTGAATAATAGGGTCTGGATACAGAAGAGAAAATAATACAAAACAAAAAAAAATCATGACCTGTACAGAAAATTCATACATAACAAAGTACAATAAATATTGCATCATAAATCAACGCTGAAATATTCAAGCACTGATTTACTTTCAAAACAATGTTCTAGAGCCTTCATAATAATAATAATAATAATAATAATAATAATGATAATAATAATAATAATAGTTGACTCATATACAGCACTCTTTACAGAACTACTAATCAAAGCGCTATTACAAAAGCACAATGATGTACAGTACAAAATTGCAGAAGGAATCAAAGAGTACATACATGACTTGGCATTTAATGTTTATACCAAACTAAAACCTAGGGTACATGCAGAGCCATAATTACATGCAATATGGAATCATATCTTCCTGTTTTCAGGAAGTGACAGTACTTAGCCAAAGGGTAATGTTGCATGAAACCAGCTACAATATCATTACATCATTTTATTTTCTTTTTCATATAAATAATCTGTAAAAGAAAGAGGCATTAATATTCTGTTTTTTTCAACGAGAAACTTTATGATAACAAATGCTAACAACAGTACATTCGAAACTGAATAGAACATAATATCATACATGTAGTATAAGGTATTGAGATTTATACTTTTGATACATGTATTTGAAACTATAAGTTTTAAGAAGCTTGTTAAAAAGTGAAGAAAAAAAATCTGCTTTAGAACATTTCTCCAGATGTTTGGTATTTCTAAATCCAGGATGCATGTACATTACTGGCAAGGAGCCAAAATTACATGCAGAATTTGTTTAAAAAATAAAACATATGTTTACCCCCAAAAAAATGTTCTTTGCGATAATGCAAAATTTCTTTATCACTGGACTTTGAGCAAGTATTTTGAAGCCATTTTCTGATATTCTTCAGAAGACAATTCATCAAAACTACATAGAAAATTTTATCCTCGTATTTTCATTCAATTCTGAACTTTGAGCAGTGAAAGAGGTGATGTAAGCCATGTGTCGGTTGTCTTTGGTAAAGTGTTCCCAAGAATCCTGTTGATTGAACGTTTACAGAAAAAAGCAGCATCCTAACTTTACTGAGCACTTTTATAGTTCATTATCAAGAAAATTATGTTGCCATGAGCTTAACATCCTTGTTAACTACTAGATTGTATTGTAATGCAAAAGAAAAAGAATGAAAGAAATGAAGACAAAGATGAATACACAATTTTCAGAGAGTCAGTTTCGTGGGGGAAATCAAATATTTGCATTTTATGCTATTCATAAATTCATTTTATTCATTAATTCATTTTGGTTTCTTCTTTATCATTATTTATTCTACTTCATTTCATTTCTGTTTATTCATTCATTTTTTTATATCACTTTCTTTTTTTATTTCACTGTTATTTCCCATGGCATTAATTTCCTTCAACAAGAGATTTATCCAAATTGTGCTGTGCACACTCAACACAGGTGAGGCAAATGGGTACTTGACAGAAATGTTTATTCCCTGAAATGCCATGTGCGCTGGCGTATGCCGCGTATACAAACTTCTTCTACAAAAAAAAAGTATTCCATGTAGGCGCTATATAAGTGCATTAGTATTATCATTCTATTTTATTTTGTATTTTGTATTTTATTGGGGGGGGGGGCTTTCGATAGTTACCAACCTGATGTTGCCTGGTCTAGGGACCATTCAATAAGATGGTGAACAAGGTCTTGATTTTCAAGACTACCTTCTGCCAACCAACCAAAGTTTGTGAGGAATCCTTCTGTATTCAGTTCACCCATTAGTGTTTTATTTGATTTGATTTTTATTTTAACACATTCAACTTCATTCATAGTAGTATAACTTCAAGGGTGTACAGGTCAGCTTTGATAAACATTTCAGTTTGAGCATTCAGTATTTTGTATTCAACCTGAGTATTCAGCACACTGTATTCCGCTTGAACTTCCTAATGTATAGTTAAAGAGGAAAATTCAGCACTTAAGCTTTCTGCATTCAACATGAATACTGTATTGTATTCTACCCGAATATTCAGCACTCTGTTTTCAGCTCAAGCATCCGGTGCTTTTTATTCCACTTAAACATTCCACAGTATTGAGCTTTACATTGAGCTCATATTCAGCACTAAAACAATCCGCTCCCTGAAGTCAGCTAAAATATTCAGAAATTTTAATTCAGCTCAAAAGATCAGCCTTCCATATTAAGCTCACACAGTAAACTCTCTTCAAATTAGGTCATCCTTCACAGATTCTAAGCTTCATGTAATGATCCACAATATACCGTCTATGAGCAAAATAAGAGACTCTTATAGGAAATATTTCCAATTTTTCTCACATGGAATCATCCATATGGCTTTGATAAATGAAATAGTTCTCATCTGACAGCTTGGGTTGTTCAGGTCCAATGAAAAAAAAATTAAAGGCCATTCAGGAGAAGAATGAAAGGTTGTGAATCCAAATAAAATGAACACATTCAACCACAGCTTGCTTCCTGACAGAAATCTGTAGTAAATAACCTGAGTTGTGCCCTAAAATATACTCTGCTGCTTGACCATGGAGCCCAAATTCTCTAGCCAATGCATACACTACAATCAATGATTTAGAGTTAATAATGATAATGATGATAGATGCAATTCATATAACACATGGATCCACTCTGCTGAGTGCTCAAGGTGCTTTGCATTCTTACGAGTGTATTACAGTTGCATCTTGAAACTTCAGGGGGATTGTGTTCAAATGAATTTGAAAAGATTGGAAAGAAAAGGTTTGACTTTACCCTGTGTTCTTTATAGTTTTCTGGATTAGTAGTGTTCACACTTATAGCCGAAACCTTTAGGTTTTAGAATATGACAGTCCTGCAGAAGCTTATATGTGCAGCGGGAAAGCAAGTTTGTACAAAGTAGCATTCTCATCTTAAATATAAGGTGCCAAGGCGAGTTTGTACAAGTTGCCTTCTCACCTGAAACAAGGTATGTAGATAAGTCGGTACAAGTAGTCTATTCATCTTAAACAAGGCATCAAGGCAAGTTTGTATAAGTTGCCTTCTCACTTTTTACAAGTCGCCAAGGCAAGTTTGTACAAGTTGCCTTCTCGCTTATCAATCTAAAAAAGACACCAAGGCAAGTTTGTAGAAGTCTCCTACTAACCTTCCCGCCTTCTCGTCATAGACAATGTGCCTATGCAATATTTTATTATGTTGCCTTCTCGCCTCTTCGCCCAAAACAAGGCCCCTTGCAAAGTTGAACAACTCTCAGGTATTGGATGTACAAGCTTCCATAGGAATGTGGTAGTTTCCTAAACCCTTAAAAGAAGACTCTACCCCCCCCCC
>BQKZ01001650.1:65577-84598 GCA_036244855.1 Temnopleurus reevesii
AACATGATATAAAATTCTGGTCCTTGAATAATCACATACACTAGATGAGTTATTTTAGACAAGTATTAAATAAATAATAGAAAAATCTGATAACTTTCCATTCGTAATTATTTATTCATACATTTCATGGTAAAAAAATGGAACAAAACTGCTTTTGTAAATTCTTTCCAATTTGGAACATTAGCTTTTAGTAAGTTTTGATCAAATGTATAATAATTTACCACCAGCATTTCCGGAAATAGAGAATTCTACACAGAAAGATATCTAAAAGATGAATAACCTTTAGAGTAAGTGCATAGATATAAAAACAAAAGAACACGATCATGTCAACTGTAATGAACATAAAAAGCTTGTTTTTTTATGCTAACTACCAAAAGGAGATTTTTTAGTACAAACATGTACAAAATTATTGCAGGTCTGCATAGGTTTGGTCAAAACTATAGACTTTTTCAAATAAGACTTCCAGTGTATGATGATTATTTCAGAATCAATTCAAACAATTAAAATTAAAATGAATTTCCAGACAACAGAAAAAAGCACAACTTTAAAGAAAAGTAAAAGATGAAAAACTAGGGAGGAATAAATCAATCCTACCTGTATCGCCCCCTTGTCTGCCTCTTCGATTCGAAGATGGAGTTCCGGTCCGCGGGTTGACACGTTCCATCGTTATATCAGTAGAACCATTGCTAAATGGGCAAGAAGAAGGAACCATACATCATTTTATTTTTACAAGCCATTGGACGTACGTAATGTCTGATTTTGTACTGAAAGGTAGATTAAAGCTAATATCAAGTTCTTGCAAAGACATTTAATTCAGAAAACAAGTAGCTAGAAGTGATAGAAATGGACAACATTACACAAGAAGACTTGCTGGTTGATATAAGAAATTTAACAAAGCAGCGCTGAAAAGCAGAATAACTTCAGTCATCACCTATTTCTTTCACTCAACTCAACACAGAAGGCAGAATGTGGGACAGTGTAATATTTCCAATCCCAATCAAGCCCATTTTCTAAACATTTTTATTGCTCTGTCATTATAAATTTTCTTGCAAAACCATTTGACACATATTTCTAATTCATGGTTTTGAACATATAATGCAAGTTTTGTGCCATTCTCTGAATATTCATTTCTCATTCAGTATCAAAACCAGAATTAAATATTCACAGAAAAGGTGCTCAAAAACGTAAATGAATATGTGTCACATGATTTTGAAGGAAAATTATAACCACACTCTTGGATATCACATGTGAATTACTTTTCTGACTTTATACATAAGATTTTATATGAATTTTTATGATGGAATTTTAGAATTTTGTGCGCATAAAAGAAAGATGATCACTATTCTGAACGGAATAATCTAGTTGAAAAGGCACAACACATCGCAGAACACAAGTTGTACATCATGCCAAACCTATCATGGCCTTTTTTCTGTAACCCTGCTGACGCAAATTGGGTTCCTATTCATGCACATTTAGTCCAGTGGGATTTCTCTAGCTACACTCAATTTTCCTTGCAATGTTTTGTTGTCAACAAGAAAATTTGTGAATATGCTGCCCGAAAAGTATTCACTAGCGTAAGTATCAAATTTGATCGTTCAATAGACATTTAGGGCAAGATTTCAGACAACTATCTTAGACAGTTCAATATAAAAAACGTCTTCAAAAGCAATTAAGCACAACTCAGGACCAGACAAGTAAAATTCATGTGCATATCTTTCATTTCTTGCTATTTCTCTTGTTCAGTGCAATATGTCTTTGTTTTTAATGCACAATGGAGCCAAGGATATTAGAAAATGAGCAAATACCACAAAAACTAATGGAAATTACCAAAAACCATATGGTTCTGTCAACTCTGAAAGTATTTGATGGCCAAATTGATATGATATGAATAAATGATAAGTCAAAGCTTATTCACTGTTCAGAGTACACAGTATAGAATTCATCTGCCAAATGTCCTTTGTCGCCTATATTATACACAGCATGTATATGCATGTATGAATAATTTCATTCAAGTATAAGAATTGTATTTTCCTTTTCTTCTATCTATTTTTAGTTCTTGATTCTTCGGAACCAGTTACTGTTATTCAAGCGTAGCTCCATCAATGCTTCTGTAATTGTTTTAGCTTGGATACTGGGAATTTGCATATATTTGATTATGATTTTATTTGTAAAGTGACACCAAGAATTGTGTTAGGAGCTAATTGCTCTTTTTCATAATGCTTACGTAAATTCAACAACAGAAAACAACAAACTTTTGTATTAGAGTAAGGTAGGAGGATACATACCACATAGTCCAGAAATTTTTTAATGAATATGCCTTTTAAAACAGAGATTGAACTAACAAAGTGGGGAATTTCTTTTGAATCCGTAAACAAAGTGAAATAACACCCAATAATAAGAAAATCAATCGACCACACGCACGGCATTGTAGGCTTTTGGGGATGGCAAGGGAGATGAACTTGTGTTTTTCAAGTATGAGATATTGTTGAGCTTAGAAGTTTTGTTATTGATTTCTGAATAACCTGCCCCTAAAACATGAATGATTGATCAGAAGATTTAACACATATTTCCAGGATAATTAATTCCAGAGAAGAACAGAAGGCCATTAAGTTTAGATTATTCTGTGAACTCAAAACCAGAGCAAAGATGTGCATAAATTCGAAAGCTACATTTGACAAGTTCAACAGGCTTCAACTCACACAACTCAATTTGCAAAACCAAATCCAATTTGGGGATAAAAAAGCCTACTTGGTTCCAAGGAATTTTTAAAAGTTGATCATGGATGGTTTTACCTGATTTGGCATGCGATACAAATGAACTGGTGATGTGTAGTGCACTCTCTTGTCAAATCAGTAAAATAATAAATGTTATGTGATCATTCAGTTAAGCACATAATCCAAGCGAAATAGAATTGCAAAGAATTAATGTATCCCTTAGCATTCCACAAGAGTTTTGAAAAGAGACTTGATAACTAACAATTCAATTCAAAGTCTTCTTTCAGTACTTGATATGTAAAGTACAGAGTTTACAATAAAACAATAGGCTAAGGAATGGGGCTACACATCCACTGGGAAATCAGAAGACAAAAATTGGACAAAAAAAACCCTTCCATATAAGCCATATAATGGCTCTCATACACAAAAGAAATTGCCTTCCCACCTACATCATATTCTGCAAAGAAATGATAAACAGATGTTAAACATGTTTGCTGTATGATGGTGAAAAGTCTTTCTTTTGCCTGATTGAGTCAACATGAGGTAAAATGGGAAATAGTTTGTTTTGTCCAATTTCTTTATCCTTTGATTAGTCAGCGATTACTTACCTGCTACATAGAAGTTTGCACTGTGAGCAGAAGGGACAAAGGAATTGAACAAAGTACACAACTTCATTCAATCATTCACAAAAGCTAGATACACACAAAAGAATGTACCCTCACTATTCATTGTGCGATACCTGTTTGACTTATTTCAGCAGAATAAGAGGGAGGGAACTTTCTGTCTATGTATCTCGCTTTTCTTAAAGGTCCACTATTATGACAATATATGTTGACTTGTGGTGATCTATGCTACCCTTACCATCATCTTTGTGCGTGAGAGAGCTCCAAAATGTTTCCCATATATTTTATAATAATTTTTCTTTATATTTTAGAGAGGCAATTTGGGAACGCCCCTAAAAATTCTTTTCATATGCAGAGTACTGTATATGAGGTCATATAATATACAGTACTCTGCATATGAAGAAAATTTTTAGGGGGTATTTGTGGAAATCCCTTGGAGGGGAATTTATTTGATTTACAAAAGATATTAAGATGTAATTACACCTGACCTGAACATACTTTGAATCATTCCTCATTATGTCTTATGTTAATTGGGAAATGTTTACAACTGGCCTTTATTAAGAAAGGTTAAGTAGGTTAACAATGATGATGGAATGCAATTACTGCTCAATGGAGTATCAAGTGAATGTTTCCACAATTCTATCAATAGACACAACAGGCTCAATGGTGGAATGATTCAATGTATGCTCAGGTCAGGTGGAAGTACGTTCTAACATCTTTTGTAAATAAAATAAGTTCCCCTTCAAGGGATTTCCACAATTGCCCCTATAAAGTCTGTTCATATGCAGAGTACTGTATATGACCTCATATACAGTACTCTGCATATGAAAAGAATTTTTAGGGACGTTCCCAAATTCCTCAATTTTGCCTCACTAAAATATAAAGAAAAATTGTTATAAAATATATGGGACACATTTGGTAGCTCTCTTACTCACACAGGTGATGGTAAGAGTAGCATATATCACCACAAGTCACTTTACATTGTCATAATAGTGGACCTTTAATGATTGAATGAAGTTGTTTACNCCCATCAAATCCCCTACAGCTCGAATGGAGATACATATTAGAAATTATTCTGCACAATGCCACTATAATGCTGTCTGCCCCCCTTTCCCATCAAATCCACAACAGCTCTTACAGAAAAGAGACTCCATATTAAGCTAGTATAATCCATTATCATTCACTACAGGGCTTTGAAACGAAATTGATTTGTCAAAGTAGATTTCTTTCTATTCTTTTCCACAATAGCAACTTAAAGCCATTTAATGGGAGAGAGAGAAATTGGGTTTTACGGTGCGTTTGCTTCAAATGTGAGTTAGCCAATTGATGTGAAATATTTCATTGATAGAGGGAGCTAGTTACTGCACAATTTGGTTGCACATTGCTTCAGGAGGCAATCCTACGAATACATTTCTGCTCGCTATTGGAGCATCCCAAAGACTATGTTTACATTTTATTTTTTTAAGCACTAAACATTGATTTTGAAGCCTGATATTTTCACAGGTAGTTTATGTACACCATCAATTATTTAGGTAGCATTTGGAATCTGGCAGTTGAGAACTTATCCAACGTAAACAATGTTAATGAATGTCTTTGGATAATATTCATAAGCCTATTTCTATAATCTAGCTATACAGTCAATCTATGAGCATGATGTTCTTGGACATATGGCCGCTTTCAGAAGTGAGTACTGGGCCCTGTTGTATCACAAAAAAAAGTATGACAAATTTTGTCATAGTTTTTCCCTGTGTGAAAGTGATGAAGATTAGCCATAGTTTTTATTTTTTGGCAAAGATCTTATGGCAAAATGGTTTTATGCATCAGGGCCATAAAGGTCTCATCCATTATTCTGGTGCATAAAATACTACTCTAGCATTTCTTCAAGACTGTTTTGCAGCCGTATATTAGGCCTAGCAGTATAAGAGACAACTGACAAACATTTGATTCGGCAACTTACTCGTCAAGTTGGGGACTCTGTGGTTGAATGCTATGCAGACTCTGTGTGTTCAGTGCAAGAGAATATGCAGAGGTGGGTGCTATCAGAGCACAGAGTCCTCAGCTGGACGATGCAGTCTCTGTGTGTTCAGTGCAAGAGAATATGCAGAGGTGGGTGCTATCAGAACACAGACTCCTCAACTGGACTAGCAAGTTGAAGAGTATGGCCGGTTAAGGAGTGCCTCGAAACAGCTAAAAAGACCTGNACTCACACAGGTGATGGTAAGAGTAGCATATATCACCACAAGTCACTTTACATTGTCATAATAGTGGACCTTTAATGATTGAATGAAGTTGTTTACTTTGTCCAAAAGCCTTTGTCCCTTCTACTCTCGGTGTTATCCAAAATTTACTTTTGTAATGTATTCAAATTGTATGCATGCTTCTTGGTCAGACGCACAATGACAAACTATTTGTTCAACCTGATATAAAATATTGTACAGCATGATGTGGCTGTTGCTAGGTTGGTCAAGCAACAATGCTTGTCCAACCTAGCAACATCAATGCATGCAAGTAGCATTCTAATCATTTTACTCTCATTATTTTCTGACAGCTGAATACATCATTCATCTTGAGGCAAACGTGGATAACTTTGAATACATGACGAAAAGTGGTCTATTACTGTGGGTAGAAGGGACAATGAAATTGGACAAAGTAAACAGCTTCATTCATGCCTTCACAATAGCTTCATGAATTAAATAAATTCTGTTTATTCACTGAACAGGTGCAATGCCTGTTTGACATCTTTCCATAGAATAAGAGTGAAGGAAGTTTCTTGTGTGCATCTAGCTACTGGGGAATTCCACAGTAACGGAAGGACATTCAGACAAAAAATGTTAAAGTTCAAGCAAGAACTGCAAGAAAACGAGTGATGGAAGAGCATTTCAAACCTTGCAAAAGGAAGGCTAGAACAAAGTTCTTCAATATCCACAGATCTTTTTGTTGAATTTCTGAATCAGTATAAAGATATGCAGATCAACGAGGTTGGTACCGAACTTGAACTTTAAAATTTTGGTCTGAATGTGGGCTTGTTTAGCGTGGAATTGCCCTACTGTGAATGATTGACTGGACATTACTTACTTTGCCCAAATCCTTTCTCCCTTCTGCTCTCAGGTAGTAAAGCATTTAATACCACCAGCATAAATGGCCAGTGCTACATCTACACGCAACTGCTTTTATAGCAGTTTAGGACTCTTTGAGCTCACACTTTCTTTAAGCCCCGGTCACATAGGGCCCCTGAAGCAACACGATTCAACACGAATCTTTGTTCTGAGACAGTTAACTGTGAATTAACAAAGAGTCGTGTTGAATCCGAGCCTCTATATGACTGGGGCCTTATCTTTGAGCTGCCTGTAGTTTGATTGCTCAAACGGTAACATGCGCTAAAACCTAACACGCTAAACATAGGGAGATGTGTCTTTAATCCACTAATTGCATAATTATGAACTTGACTAAGACTTTGCACTGTAAGCAGAAGGGATAAAGAATTGGGACAAAGTAAACAACTCTTTAAGCATTCACAAAAGCTAGTTTCAGTCCCTCTTATTCTGCCAAGAAATGTTGAATGGGTGTTGCATCTATTCAGTGAATAACAAGTGAAGCTACTTTCATTTGTGTTCATGAAGCTATTGCGAAGGCTTGAATGAGGTTGTTTAATTTGTCCAAATCCTTTGTCCCTTCTGCTCGCTGTGATAAGTTTGTCTGCCTTACACAGGGCGATCAATATCAGTTCTTAGCTGAAGCTTAGGACTGCAGGGAGCTCAGAGGAGAAAAATATCAGCTCAAGGAGTCCTAAACTGGAACAAACTATTTTGCCAAAACATTTAAAAGAAGAGTCTACCCAAAAATTATATTTCTTTAACAGGAGAAGAAAAAATATATGAACAGAACAAAGCAAGTTTGAGGAAAATCGGACAACTAACAAGAGAGTTATGAATGTTTGAATATTTAGACAAATTGGCAACTAATGACGTCACAGGTGCACAATTGACCATTTATTACATTCATATCAATGTTACAAAATGTTACTTTTCCCCAAAAAAATATGATTTCTTGAAAACTTTAATCATAGGATATCTTTATGATAGATATGTAGATCCACTATTTGCATGTTTACATTCATAAAAACTTTGCAACTTTCTGTAAAAATAACTAATTTTGCACCATATTTATAATGAAAACTCTGGTTAGTTGTGCACCTATGATGTCATCAAATTGGCAACATCTCTGGAAATTACCATTGATTTGCCCATCTTTTCAAATCTTTAAAAATTCATAACTTTTTTATTACTTGTCCGATTGTCTTCAAACTTTTTTGTTTTACTCATCAATTTTTTCTGCTTCTGTTAAAACAATTATTATTTTGGGGTAGACTCTTTCTTTTAATAGTAATGGATGACGGCACTTCATTTTTAATTGCTTTGGAACACAGCAGATGCACATGCAGATGGAAAGTTTCAGGTTGAGAGGTCAAAGGTCAGAGGTCATGCAGGGAGAAACATTTCCTTCCAATCCACTTAAAAATATTGAGAACTTAAAGAAATTTCTTTTTCGAGGGACAGCAAAAATCTGATCAAAACAAATATTTGAAACTGTCAGGCCAATTAAACTACTTTTCTCTTGCTTCGGTACTTGGTGCCATTTTTTTTAAATCATATAATGTTGTATATTTTTACAAGTTGAAATTTTTTTTTCCAATAAGGTACTATATTCATCCAGCACAATATTCAATATAATTGGATTTTATGGTGTATTTGCTCTGTTTATGAATATGAGCATACATTGAAAATGAAGTCTGAACATACCCTACTCATAATGATGATTTAGAACAGGATCTTTTTTATACAAAATTAAAATGAGCATGTATAATTTTTCCCAAATAATTACATTCGTAGAAAAATTTGGTGAGAATTTTTTATCTTTTTATCTTCTATATACAAAATGACTATTTTAAATTTGCCTATCTGTCATTTTTTTTTTCTTTTTTAAAGTTCATGCTGAAACATTGCATTTAACGAAGCACTAAAAATTCTACATGTAAACTGTAGTTTAACCAATTTGAAAAGAAAAGAATAAAAAATGAATGTTAGGTCACAGCACACAATATAAGACTAAAAAGAAAAAGCAATATCTATACTACATTATTAACATAACTCTATTTTTCATGCAATTATGATATGATTTTGGTTGACTCACATCACAGAGGTATATAAAAGGAAAATGTATGATGATAAGTTTGTGATAATGGGTTGATTGAAAATCCAGATTCACTAAAAAATATTTTGAATAATAACTTATTAATAACAGATAAAATCCTTAATAATGTTTTCAATGCAGATTTTTTTCATTTGAAGATCAAAGAAATATGGAGCGGTAATTGTTCCCCTACTATTGCACAAAGAATCTTTTTTTTTTTTTAATGAGCATTCATATTGGGTTTCCGTTTCATTCATTTAACATGTCTTTTAATAGTGTTTTGGCAATCATATCATGAATATTCTCTATTTGAAATTTCCCTTAGTTTCATATTTTTGTGAATGGCATTTGTCCTTTGATTTATCTATTTTTATTTCAAATTGTCATTATGGTTTTATGTGAAAAAGAATATTTCTATTATTTGTTCTGTGCTTTTAATGTGAATGAAGATGAATTGCTTGTAAAATATGCAAAGGGCTTTAGAGGAATTTTCAGAAAAAATGCCATGCAATAAATGCTGTGAGGTACATGTAGGTCACTGGGAAAAGAAGGGATGAATCTCGGCATGACCTTTATACCTTTGACCCCAACGTGACCCTGATGCAAGTGATCCGTGTGACGAGTGGTGGTGCGACCTGTGGTGCCTGTGAGATGGGGGCGAGGAGGGGAGGGAGTCCGGTAGCGAGCCCGTCGCGCCCCCTCGCCGGACCTTCCTCCGGTACCGCCTCGAGTGACCATCGTCCACCTCGGACATGGGAGGCGTGGAAGTGCTGTCGGTGCCAGAGCGCCGCGATGCGTGCGGCGAGAGCCACGGGCTGCTCGGCGTACTCGAGTCATACCTTGCGTGAGGGCCATCATCCTGTGTGTGGTTCACCCTGTTGCCCTCGACGCTCCCACACTGAGAGACGCTCGGCCCAATACTCTGCTCATAGCTGTTGTCGCTAGGGTAGTCCTCATCAAAACCATGAATGTTGCTCTCCAAGTGAGATAGCACAATGGGACCACGCCCGTGGAATCCTGAGTCAGCAGGGCTCTGGGGACGTCCGTTGGCTTGAAAGCTTTTGGCCAGAGACATCTTAACGAGTTCTGTACCATACGTGAATGACTGGCCTTCCGTTTGCGGTCCAAAGGCGTCGCCAGTTTCCAGACGAATCTGACTGTTATGTTGAAAGTAAAACAAAGAAAATATATAATTAAGTTATCAACTCATAAAAGTATAAAACCTAAATCCACACAACTAACCTTGCGATATCCCTACAGAACACATCCTAAACCCTATTTATTTGCCCTGTGATAGGTATTTTTATTTTAAAATTTGGTAATATTTTGTAGAGTTATCATTCTTTTTTAATCTAAACCATTCTATGATGTGGAACACCCAATTACAGGAGTCACTTTTTTCTATTTCTCTTCGATGGCCACTCTGGACAGGTTTGACTGTACATGTATTTCAAGAAAATAAAATTCCCTGGTTGTTTTCCAGATTGAATATCAAGAGTTGTAGATAACTAGTTTAACTCAAAGAACAAAGTTTCTCACAATAACTTACACAAAAATTAACTATATTTTCCTCTTTATACCCCTTTCAGAAGAGTCTCCCCCAAATATATATTCTTTTTTAATACCAGGAACCAAAAAATTGTGAGCAGAACAAGAAAAAAAAAGTTTGAATAGGACAAGTAATAATAATTAAAAAAAATATATATCTTACAGTTAAAGTTTTGAGGAAATCTTATTTTTAGGGGGTGGTAAGTGACATTTCATTACACTAATATCAATATAATGAATGGTTAATTGTGCATCTATTATGCCATCAGTTGTCAATATGTCTACATATTTAAGCATTCATAACTTTCTTATTAATTGTGTGATTTTTCTAAAACTTGTTTTGCTCTGTTTGTCCATTTTTTTTTTGCTCCAGTTGAATAAATATTATTTTTGGATAGACTCTTCATTTTTTTCAATTCACTGTTTATCCCACATTTATCATTGCAGCTAGGAGGCTGAATTGTGACATACCATACAACAAAAAAACAAACATTTATGATATATAACATCATAACATGTAATAAGGCAATAAAAATTATTTTAAAAAATAGCTGTCACCAATGATTGAGTACATGCATATATGATAAAACGGTAAATTGTGTGGAGAAAAACCAGTATTTCACCTTACAAGAATTTAGTGAGTATAAACCCGAATGTGATCGACAAGAGATTATTGTCATTCAAACGAATACAAATTTGGGGTATATACAGTAGGTTACTATATATGTAATTAATGGATTATTATGTTGAGTAACAATAATCTAAAATTAAGATAAATGGATTCATAGATATTATAGCATAATCAACATAAAATAAAGTTTATCATCCAGATGAAATAACTTAAAAAATTATGAAAAGAAAACATGATAAAAAGTTATTAACAAAGTACTAATGTTGTACATGTATGCATTTAATATGCTTTACTCATATTGTAATGGAGTCATTTAGTCTATGTTCAACATTCGTACAACGTACGGAATCGCGCACTTCTTGTAACGTTCAGTTCTACATTTTATTTCATAAGTTTCTGACCATTTCGCAATTGGCGATGAGTTAACCTTGTTGCTGGTAGCCAATCACGAAAGTTCTTGGATAGCTAAGTAGCGAAATTCATTCACAATTCATCTCTGCGTTCTTTAGAGCGACCATGCTACACATAACTATTAAAGCTTAGTCATTAAACTTGGTCATTTGACTGATATTCGGCACCAAGTGTTATCATCAGGGCCCTCCTTTGCATAGATTTGATACTTGCAGTTTGCTCTAAAGTCAAAGACGAATGCAAGACTATGCAGCAAGAAAAATCTTGTACTGATTAAAAGCAGAAAAATCAGACGAATAGATAACTAAAAATTGAAGAAAATCACACAAATATAAAAGTTATGAATATTTCAACATTATTTCAACTCACAGCTGTTTGACATGCAAATTGGTAATGATGGGTCACATGATATGATGTACCTGTACATGTATATCATGCACTCCTCTGCAAGACCCCCCCCCCTCCCCTTCCATGTTTAATGCAAAAAGAAAGCTCTTTTTTAGATATATGCATGGATACAAATACTTTTATTGATTCAACCTTTTGAAGATTCTAAAAAATGGATAAAAACAAATTCTTGAAAAGAATAAGTTATCATAAGTTTACTGAAAAGGAAGTGCATGACAAGTGACAAAAAGCCACGTGTTATGACAGATGCCATACAGTGATTTTTGAAAACCACTATTCAATCATATCATTGAAATATACATAACTTTCTTATTTCTTGTTGGATTTACTTCAAACTTTTTTGATCTGTTCGCCTGATTCGTCTGCTTTTAATCAATCAGGATTTTTTTCTGGGGCAGACCCAGTCTTTCAGACCACCCTGTACTTACAGCTGCTTGTTGCAGATTGTACACAGCCACTTTTTGCTGTTTGGTAGAACCACTTTGCAGTTGGAGCATACTTTGTGCTGACATCGAGGGCACACTTCGCCCGAGTTGAATATCGTGCCGAGCGGCTCTCGGCAACGAGCACACACTTTCTTCCCACTGTCTCCACCATCGCCATCGACCTTCACTGCCGATTTCTTCCGCAGCTCGTGGAGTTCTGTTTTCAGTACTCTATAAACAAATCAAGGTACAATGTACAGCAATCTAAAAGTAATATTGGAAGGTTTGTGAAGTATTTTCAAGCAGTGAAAATTAAATGATTGAAAAGGAATAGTATCAGATGTTAAATTATAGATCATCACACACTACACAACTTTCAGTATTATAACCTTATGACAAATTTTACAAACGCAGAAAAACAGTTATAATACATTGTCTCATGGCAAGGTACTTGAAAATTGATGAAGTATAGAGTATTGAATAAATGCCTGTGAGTGGCCGTAAGTCTTTCCAAATGATTTTTCAACTTTCCATCAATTTTTCAAAGAATGTTGATATAATTAAAGGATATAATTTATAGTTAAAGTCGTCTTGTCTCGTACTGTATGGAAAAGGCTTCAGAAACAGATTTTTTGACGTGAAAATCTGAGTCAAAAGAAACAATACTAAATTCACAAGTAGTTGATATTGCAACATCTTGCAAAGTAATATACATGACTATCCATACTCTACCAAAGACAAAAACACACTAGATTTAACAATTTACTGCATGCATCATGCAGTACATGTAACTACACTGTACAGATCATTCAAGTTGTAAAGTGAACCGTAAACATTGAAAACTTGCTCCTTATGCAGAAATTCAAATGAAAATCAATGAGTCTGAACACCATATGGATAGGCATTTTTACACAAAAAAGAGGTTTTCTATGGCCAATTTACATTGACAAAAGTCTGAAGTGTGTTGTCACTGTACATATATTTAAAAAAAAAAGATGAAACTGGGAGTCTTGTTAAGAGTCTTATATGCAGGTAAAAATATTGTTCTATACACAGAGAACACTTGGATATTTGATAGCATCCAAAATATGGAATTTCAAAAAGATGAGAGTTTTATACGCTGGAAAAAATTATGTTCATAAACAAAAGAAAGAGAACTGATTAGAATACTTATAAGATATTTGATAGCATCCACATATACGGAATTTCAAAAAGATGAAGAAACTGTGCTCGTTGAGAGTTTTATATGCAGGAACAAAAAATCTTGTTCATAAACTATACACAGAGAACTGATTAGAACTCTTCAAACAGGGCGCTACAAACCCACTTGCCCCGGGCATGCAAAATTAAGCTGTCGGGCAAGTAAATGAAATCGTCACTTGCCAAAAGGGCAAATAGCAGTTTTATACTAGTTTTCCTCTCCATGTGCAGATTGCCATTGACCATCAATTTAGGGCAAGACAAAGTTTCGTTTGGGCAAGTGATTTGCAAACTTGCTTGCCCAACTGAGCAAGTGGTGAAAAAAATTCTTGTAGCACCCTGTAAAAATATTTGATAGCATCCAAAAATATAGAATTTCAAATTATATCAAGATGTAAAAAAGGACAACAAATTCTAAATTCATTTTTTTCAAATAAAACTACTGGTATTCTCTAACGCAACATATACTTTATATAATTGGCAGTATATGCATGCACAAAGGTCTAACAAAAATGATGTGGGTGTCACAAAGGCGTAACTAAAGCTTACAAACAAGTGACCACGGTGTAATCAAGGTGCTGACATAGATTAACAACAGTGTAACCAGAGGAATTGAAAGTGCGACCAAAGTGTTGAAGATGCCATCGGCATAACCAAGGTACAACCAAAGTTAAACCACGCATGGTTTAACTATTAAGTTGTAATCACAGATGATGACCAAGATGGGTAACAAGGTGTAAAAAGGATTGTATTTCACAAAAGACAGAAGGAAATAAATAGAATATCGTTGATACATGCTCCATGTAAATGTTCAGAACATCCATGTTTATATCAAAAGATACTTTAGAATAAGGTTTGAGAGTTTTACAAAACTAATGTACATGTACAGTGTGAATAATAGAAGGGGTATATCTTGGGAGGAAAGAGGACACAAACTAGACAAAAAAAAATGGCTAGATATTCAGAGATGCCAACCATTGTTAATAGATGTATGCACGAGTTGAATTTTAATATGAATTCAAGGCTTTATTGCTGAGAGTATGGATATTGCTACATTATTCACATTCTAATCATGACCTCAAGCATATACAAGAATGGTTGGAATCTCTGGAAATTGTTCATTTGTCTTATAACCTATCATAAACTCAGAAATTTGTGATTGGAGGTATTAATCAACACATTTTGCTTGGGTGTTCACAATAACCATTGCAAAGTTTATGAATACTTTTTATAAAAGTCATCACAAATTTCCAAAATGACTGTAGTGCATTGCGAGAAAAACATATAATCTCCATAAATTTACTCTGCGATGATAATCATAAGATAATGAACGATTTTTATATAGTGCATAAAACAATCATGCGAAAGTCCCTATGTGCTTATCAGAACATAGAAAATAAGAAAGAAGTCAGAGGAACTAGGATTATCACTAGGTTAGTTGTTTTTAAAGAGATATGTTTTCAGGTTACTTCTGAATATTTCATATGGTTCAATATTTGTGAGGTAGTTTGGCAGGACATTCCATGAGATAAATGTGGCAACCGCAAGTGAGAATGATCTCTCACCGTATGATGAACATACATGTATTTCGTAAAAGAGCAATGTTTTACATGTAGGAAGGGAAACAAGTACACATAGTGATATTTATTAAGTGAAGAACAAATGTGCGTGGGCATTCGTAAAGTCATACAAATTCAAATTAAATGGCAAATCCACTTGAGCACCAAATAAGCAAAGAAAGAAACATTGATTCAACCTCTGGTATTTAGGCACTAATCACATGAAGTACAATGNAGCAAAGAAAGAAACATTGATTCAACCTCTGGTATTTAGAGACTAATCACGTGAAGTACAATGTAAATAGCAACCAAGAAATATCAAGTTGCTGGGGATTGTTTGTAAGATCAAATCCTGAGTCTCTGTATTAAAAAATGCTATGTTGATACACGTATACTGTTAAATCATGGATCATGGATCTAAAAACAATTGTACATTATAAATGGGGTAAATGAGAACATACAAGTGCACAACTTCAAACAAGATATGTAAATCCATTACTTGTATATATTACATAAACATTTACTGTCCAAATGTCATTATTTTAAGAGCAAGATTACTTTTCTAAAGAACACATTCTTATAATACTGAACAAATGGTTGTTTTCAAAGGCACAACAAATTCTGTCAGGATCTCATTGTTAAGGGACACATGAATTGGAAAAATTCAACAACTCTCATGCAGGGATTCACAATTGCTTCCACACACAAAATAAAGTTAGCTTTCCTGCTTATTCAGGGGACAGGTGCGGTATATGTTCAGCATTTCTCCCCAGTATAAGAGGAAGGATATTTCTTTGGTGTGCATTTAGCTTTTGTGAACATTTGAATTGAACTTAGTCTCCTTTGTCCAAATTGTTTGTCACTTGCTCACAGTAGTAAATTTCACACTTAATGCAGAAACCATAACGTTTCAGAAACTACTACGGAAGCTTAAATACGATCAGCGCGAAGGCGAGTTATGCACTTTGTTGGTACAAAAGGCGAGACTGCGACTTGTACAAAATTGCCTTCGCGCTGCACATATAGGCATCCGTATTCTTGTCCTATTTTCTGAACCCTAAAGTTTTCGGCTCTTAGTGTAAACCTTACTCATGTCTTTTCCGTGTTTCTTTGACCTATACCTAAGAGTAAACCAATCTTCAGAAGAATTATTTCAATGAAAAGAAAATTCTCCCTTTCTACGAAATCAAAGGAGCAAGGTAGGTTAGAAGTACACTATTCATTCTCAATTGTCACTTCTTATGCTTATCATGTTCAACAAATCTATACGAAGTTGTAGTTGAACCTTTAACATTTTATCTGTAAATAGATGTACATACAAATATACTAAATAGATTGACAATCTTCAGTTGTCAAGATATGAGTATTTTATCTATTCTTTATCAAAATAGGCAAAGCTTCTGTTAGAGGTTGGCAAATTTATTTAAGCGAGATAAATACTATGAGTTCTCTACCAGAATTGTTGCAAATACATTTACCGTCCATACATGTACACTAAATATCTCCCTTAAATCCCTGCTTAAATTAAATTGGGAAAAAAGCAAAGGAAGATTTTTAGAATATGTGTGCCCCCCCCCCTCCCCCTCCCCTCTGACTAACCAACAAATTACAAGATAAGATGATAAAAGAATAAATAAATTGTGATTTTTGCATGAGTAAACAAACAGAAAAGAAAAATTGTTACTGAGATGATGTGAACACTGTTTGTTCTATAAAGGATTATTAGTCGTGTGGCAGCGGCTCAAGATATATCAGTTTTTAGTTATTTTAACAAACAAGGTTGAATTTATGTACAATTTCAATTGATTAAGCATTACTTTTCATAAACCTGAGAATACAATATTTTGTTCAGCCATTTTCACAACTTCAGCTTCATATAAAATTATAAAATATTGTTATAATCATTTTATTTTTTAGAATATATCTATTTCACACAACTGATTTAATCTATAAAAGCAAGAACTCTCTTTGCATTAGCACAATATGTAAAATTTTACTTTAGAAATAATTCATTCAGGGATACACATACAATGTGTATGTTTTACCATTGAAGAATTTATCAACATGCTGACAAATTTGGCAAATCTATTTAATAATAAAATTGATCATTGCACTAAGTCAAATACAACCCTTGACATCTTAACAAAGCTATAAATGGTATTTAAATACCGTGGCAATATTTTTCAACCATTAACCAATAAAAATCATCAAATTTTCCACCCTATTAAATGCCAAACTTATGGAAATCCAATCTAATATTTCATTTATATATTGAAGAGTGAAATTCTAAGTATAACCTACGCTGGTATAATTATAACTGCATTGTATTTTCTTTATCATTTGACATGAAATCCTTGATCTTTTAAAGATCAAATAGTCATTATTAATGGTACATATTCTATTAATTACTCTAAAAATATTCACTTCCATAAAAGAATATGATTCATAAAGTGTGTTGGCTATTAATTGTGTGTGTTAAGGACAGCAATGACCTACAAATACTGGTAACCAGTAAAATGATAAATGTGATCTATAAATGCAGCATAATCACCAAGGGACAAATTCATACTAGGTACAAATTGAATTTTGCGTCCTCGGACCTAGAAATCAAAGTTTGCATTCTTGGTTGCAAAGTTAATTTCCCTCTAGAGGTTTCTTTATCATACTATACATCCTTTGCACTAAGCATCAATGGTAAAAAAAATGTTGTGTCGCAAGTCAAGAAGTTCATCTTCCAAATGAACTGTCATACCCCAGGGTTTCCAAACAATATGCCAACCGTTCCAGAATATGCAGGAGGTGTAATGGTGTAACGGTTATGACTCTCGCCTTTCAACTAGAGGATCGGAGGCTCAAATCCCATCCATGGCATCAATTTCCTTCATCAAGAAATTCATCCATGTGCACTGTGCTGCACTCAACCCAGATTAAAATGAATTGGAAATGAACTGATCTCTTGGAACGCTTGAGCATCTGAATGGCTTGCTCAGTAATTACAGCCAGGGTAAAGTATGTAATACGGTACAGTGTAGCTTGTTAATAATGTGCAGTAGAATTATGAAAGTAATGGTTGCATTATATAATCTACAACTAAATTCAAAGCTTTCACTACAAGTAAATGGAGGAGAGCATGGTTGTTTATCATCTTTGCTCTCATTTTCATTCCGCTGCTTAATTATTCACATTTAAAATTTGTCTCATGCGTATATTACAGTATGGATGGCATATCTGCATACATTCCTAGGTAGAGTTGTGTTTGTCCGGCTTTATCAAACAGGAGAGCCGTTTACAACATATCAGCCTGAATGATGTTCAATTATGCATAAATGAACAAAAACATTTTTTCAAGTCTTTTGTGCTCTGAGAAAAAAAAATATGACAAAAAAACTTGAACACTATGGGAATAGTTCATCGGTTAGTCATCCTTGAATATTTCACAAATTGTTGAACATGACATTTCATTAAATATTTGTCCACCAGGGCCTAAATTATAAAAACCTTTATCTTGTGTTATAGGAAAACAATGTTAATTTTCAGAAAAGACTGGTGATCAGCAACCTTCAAGTGCCCTGTTGCAGGTAGTCTCCAAGTACAGACTTCCGGCTTTGGTTGTCCGCAAAGTTCACAGTGCATAACCCAGAGTCTTCAGTCAAAGACTAATGTAGTCTCTGATTGCAGACTCTGTATCACGCACTGCAAAAATGTGATACGAAAAGCCAATGTTATGTGCCTGTAGAATACATTGCAGCCGCATGTAGTCACTATAAGGAGCATTGGTTGTCCGCAATGTTCACAGTGCATCACCCAGAGTCTGCAGTCAAAGACTATAAATGTAGTCTCTGATTGCAGACTCTGTATTATGCACTGCAAAAATGTGATACGAAAAGCCAATGTTATGTGCCTGTAGAATACATTGCAGCCGCATGTAGTCACTATAAGGAGCATTGCCAAAAACACCAAGTCCCAAGGTCATGATTATTTGAATGGCTCCACCCCACATGCAACCTCAAATACATTTCCTGTTGTTAAAGAAAACATAATGCCTTTGAATAAAATATTTAAAAAAAAAACACAATTTGTACAGTCCTCCAGTAACTTGGTCTATATAGAAATGAGATTTTTAATTCAGTTTAAGGGTTATGACTGACCACAAAGTGTAACATATTAGATTAAATATGTATAATGTGTAAATGGTGTAAAACATTGTGCAAAAACATTGACAGTAAACATTTTAACCAATCATCCAGACAAAAATATACATGTACAAGTATTCACAGAAATTAAACAACCAAATCCATGGGGGGGGGGGGGG
>BQKZ01001650.1:84698-103894 GCA_036244855.1 Temnopleurus reevesii
AGGGGTGTAAATCAAAACTTTGAAAATTCATAACTTTTGAATGGATTATCCGATTTTGCTCAAATTTTCACAGTTTGTTCATCTTATTTTTCTTCATTTAATGATATCAATTTAATGTCTGAGTGTAGTTCCCCTTTAATGACGTCACTGCAAGCCTTAATATTCAGGTTGTCATTGCATCATTTACAATGCAAGTATAAAAGGTGTCTTATTGATATCAATTTTTAAATTAGCAAAATAGGATATCGAGATCATGTGAATTGAAGCAAAATATTGAGATCAAAACTTTATACTCGTTATTTTCAACAGGACCTGCTGTCTTCTTCTGGAACTTTGATAAAAATATGATAAAGATTTGTGATTCTTCTTTTCTTGTAAAATGACCAATAAATAATAAATAGTTAAGAAATAGATAGATCAAAACGTTTCACACATCCTTTTATTCTCAAGAAAAATAATGGTTAAATTTGAAGTGTTGATATCTCCATTGTCATATATTTAGTGTCCCTGAGTGTGCAATATATGTTATCATAATGTGCTCACATACTTCAAAATTCCCAAATGTAAAATACAAATATTTTTAAATACCACAACATTGACAAACACACACCAAGGAAAGGTAACTTTGGAGAGCAAATACAAAAGATAAACATGAAAAAAAATTTGTGACGCCAATAATGTTACGATACCTTGTGTTGCTCCTTTGTAAATGAGAAGCGTGCATTGGAAATAAAAGCAACAAAAAATGATAAATGTTTGCGTTTGCATAGCTAGGAAAGTGATGACAAAAATAAGCATGAATAGAAAATTTGCTAAATGGAGCAAAAATGAAGTCAAATGGTTAAATTTAACAAAAAGCAACATTTGACAAATTGTTCACATATAAAAGACTACCGATAGAGTGCTATATAAACGTTAATATCATCATTAATATTGTTATCATTTGTCATGCAAATATCTAAAAATGATATACACAGTACAAGTTGATATCAGTTTGTCTAGTTAAATTACATTATCAGGGGTTCGTGGTTAGCTACTTATTGAAAAGATTCCAGGGATCTAAAAATTCATGGTATTTTATATCCGTGACAGAAAATGTAGTACATTTTAAACATAAGGGCTCGTATTCCGATAGCGAGGTTTAACTTAACCCAGGTCTAAGTCATTGTCATTTAGACTTTTGGTTTAACTTTTCAATAGGCCGGGTCTAAATAACAATGGCTTTAATAGTCTCGGGTTAAGTTAAACCTCGTTATCGGAATACGGGCCAGTAAATTTAGTCGATTTCAAAAGTATGTCTTGATACTCTATACTCTGTAATATACAGTAAGGGGCAAACTCTTTTGGATCACGACAAAAATTAACAAGAAAAGTAAAATTCTACATGTTAGGAATTCACTAATACAGTGTAAGCTGGATAAAAAAAAATAAATTACATCACACATTAAATGATTTTTTTTAAATAATACATTTCACAACTATACAAAATTAATTTTCTAACCTTATTTAAGAACTAAAAACCACAAGTGAATTTAAAAAAAAATAAACTAAACAATCACTAGACATGGCTTAAATAAGCAAGAAAATCTTCTTGGGGAAGGTTATCAAAAGAAATTATGAAAGTCTTTTTGAAATATTTCATATCTACTGAAATACATTTTAAATCTAAATATTCTGACAATTATACATAATACATACTGTTTAGAAAATAATTGGAAGAAAATAATCGAAGCATGCAATCAAAAGTGTCTATATTAACTACAATTGCGAATAACCTTTCAGCACAATTAATTTTAACATTTAGGTTTCAACTACGGTACACATAATTTGCACAAGACAAAATACACCATAAAACCAAAAACACCAAGTGTCAATATCATACCTCCATTTTTAAATTCCTGCTCACTGTGTAGCGATAGGGGTATTTTTCAAAGTATAACTACGCAGATATAATGCTTGCCCGCATTACAAGCAAAATAATAGCGCTATAGAGTGATTCCACTGAATGGTTTTGAGGAAGGTACACACACACACTTTGTAGGGGGTAGCAGAAGGGGTAGCTGAGTGGTAGAGCGGAAGTAGAGGGTACCAGAGGGGTACAAGAGGGGTACCAGAGGGGTATAAGAGGGGTACCAGAGGGGTACCAGAGGAGTACAAGAGGGGTACCAAAGGGATAGCAGACGGGTACAAGACAGGTACCAGGAGTACAAAAGGGGTACCAAAGGGGTACAAGAGGGGTACAAGAGGGGTACAAGAGGGTATTTGGGGGGTAACAGGGTGGGGGTAGCAAATAGGTAGACATCATTTGGGGTGATTTGGGGAAGGAGGTACTTTAGTACAAAATCAACAGCTATTGAAGTGTAGAAACTATTTTATTCATATTTTCTTTCAAAGATCTTTTTGTCTGCATATATATATACATAGAGAGAGGAGAAAAATAAATTTTGTCAATAACATTCATTTTTTTAATTCTAATATATTAGGTTTACAAATAAGATAAATTTGAATATTGCCTTTTCTACATAAACTATTGAAATTGCTTTTTAACAAGTAAAAATGAGAAAAAAATGAATTTCAAGAATAATATATTTGTCTATTTAGTAGATGAGGAAAAAATAACTTGGCAATATAATTTTTCCATTTGCAAGAACAAACTAGGAATTGAAATTTGAGATTACTGCTATGAGGAATAGGGAGCAAAATAATGGTGCAAAGCTAAAATAAAATGGAGACAAACAACAAATAAAATAATATAGTAATAGGATAGAAACGAATCTATAATGCTACAGGAGGTGGGTTAAGTCGAGGTTGGAGAAATGGAGAAAATGAATGAAAATGTTGTTAACTTCTGTTTAGAAAACTATGGATTAAAAGCAATATGAAATTTCATAATATGTCTAAGATTTTGATATTGGAAGGGCAAGTCCAGTTTTTCATACAAATCTTTTCTATGTTACAGCACAAACGGAAAACGGAAAGCAGGAATACCATCCGAAAATCACAATGTTCATCTTCGTTTAGATTAGGGGTACCAAATTGAATATTATTCAGCTCTCATTGAAAACACAAAAATACCAATCCAATTTTCTCAAAAGAAAACGAGGTATAGCATGACAATCTTAAATGTATTTATTTGTGCCCCAAAAGTACTTGTAGTCAAAAGAACAAAAGTTTTCAATGGAGACATGTACGATGCATCAAGGTACATGTATTATGGCATTTCGCATTCAGAGATACATGTATCTATACATGTACATCATGGTACATGTACCCCCTGAAGAACTGACAGAGGACAGATAAAGTAAGGAATCAATTTGGTTGGCACGTTTGAGGGAAAAGAGGCACCAAAATCTCCACAAACATTTAGATGGACAAAAGAGTCATTAGGGCATAAAAAACCTGGCCTTCGATCACCGTGGACTAATTTAGGGCTTGATAATATTGTATAATTTGACAAAATTGGGGTTTAAGTTGACATAATATCATAAAAGTCAGTGAGATTGCAAAAGCAAAAAAAAGTATTGAAAAAAAAAATAGAGCAAAAAATATGCTTGAAACTTTTCATTTTTGCTGAAAACAATTCTATTAAGTGCTATAATGTAGTTCTTATGTGTTACAATTTCGAAATTAACCAAAATTTATAATTTGATCTATGAACGTGGATAAATCTAACAATCTAATGGGGTGTCGTTCAAAATCAACTGCAACTTTGCAAATTGAAACATTTGTATTCCCGTACGGTGTGCGCATTTAACAAGACGTGCATGAAACAATGATTTTGATTGGCACGTTCCAATCAACTGCAACTTTCGATCAATTGCAACTTTTGAACAACACCCCTTAAGAATCATAAATATCACAATATTGAAATCTCCAGATCACACATTATTGAGTTGTAGATCTTTCTTTTGGAAAAGTGGGTCAAATATTTGACTATTATTTTTAAGTACCTGCATTTGCATCAAAAAAGTTTTATGAAGTCTTGATAATGACTTCCTTGGGGCTATTTTCTGCCCTCTAACCTTTAAAATCAATGTACCGTATCAACAATAAACATTTATATATCCATACTTATTGGGTAAAAAACATCAATCGACATTGTATCTGTATGCCTGATGCAAAATCTATTGGACAAATGGTTGAAATGCAGCCAGCCAAACGTGAAATGTTTGAATAAAACGACCTTGATTGCACGCCTAAATTTAGTCTCATTACGGTCCTAATAAGCAATTGAGCAAATGAATTATAGCACCAAATAATTATTGGCAATAACAAAGTTGTAAAAATTTATATGCAAGGGTATTCTGTGTGCTTGTCAAGTTTTAACAAATACTTATCTATTTCTAGTGGCTATTTTGACCTTGTAGGACGGATTTCTAAACTTGTTTAGGCCACTTACGTGTAGAACCCGTTTACATCAACTTTTAGGCCGGCATAGTTTTTGGCGTAAACGCTTGCTGGCCCAATCGCGGTACCAAAATCTGGCCTACTTTTGGACCACCTCTTGAGGTTGTCTCGGGCCGGCCTAGTTTCGGTGTTATTCTGTAAACGGGCGCTGGCCCCATTGGGTACCAAATGCGAGCATGCTCACGATTATAATGTCACATCTCATTGCTTTGAGAGTTTGCCCACGTAGTTTGGAGTCTCATCACATCATCAGTGATATTGTTTACATGCAGAGTGTCGCTACCGTCCAAATACTGAACACGTTGGGCCGGCCTAAAATGGTCAGTGTAAACGGGTAACCGAGCGGGACCCAGTATCGCACTTGGGCCGGCAGTGTCAATGGGGTCTTTAGAGACTGTGATCAGCATTCACATTTATCGTTAAAATAGTTTCTGTCAAACTGGTTCTGTTAAACTAGTTTTTAATGCTGTGTGAATGGGCTCTTCGACTGATCATGGAGGAATTTCTACCCATCCCTTTGTCAAATAAAACCATGTTTGTTTTCATACTCTAAAGTGTTTACCCCCAATACACAAAATTCCATCTGCACACAGATATAAACAGCATAAATGTTTAAGATTGACTTTTGTCAGTATTCGAAAAAAGGAATGGACTTTGCTATTTGCATTTTCTATTATGGACAACTATTATCATAACTCAGACAAGCAATCAAATATGTGATGAGATATTGAAAAGATTATTGTTTGTCTACTGCAAGCATTGAAAGGGCAGGTACATGTACATGTATGGACAACTCTCTCTGACTCAAAATTCTGTGATTAAACATGATTAAATTATGGGGAAAAAACATTTAGATCCTACAAGAGGTTGCTAGAAAGTTGAAATAGATTGCAAATTGCAGCTGATCAGAATGCAATGATTAAAATCACTCTTTCATTCACATCTTGTTAGAAGTGAAGACTGAGCATGAATGACAATTTGCTGTTGATGCATTTGACATGTCATTGATTACAACTTTCTAGCAACACTCCCTACATGGAAAGAGGTGCCAACACTTCCGAAATATGAGGTGAATGGTTGAAAGTGTGATTATTATTATCTTGTTTGAGCTCAGTTTTATTCAGAACTCTGTCAAAATATTCACATTTTAATCTTGACCTGACGCATATTCTGGAACGGTTGGCATCTCTGCATAGCAGTCATGTTTGACGGGATGTGTTTGACGGGATGTGTTTGACGGGATGTGTTTGTGGGATATTTCCACAAAAAAAGTACGAAATTCTTTTTTCCAATTCCTTTTCTGGTAATTATTTTTGTAAAAAGGAGTTAGAAAGGCAAAGTAGGTAAAAAGAGGGTACAAAATTCTTCCCAATACAATATGCGTAGCTGCTTTTATACTTTATGTGAAAGCCAGAAGGGTAGAGCTACACTAAAGAGTATCCCATCCTACATGTAGCTTTGTAGTGATTTATCTGCTTTTCTCAGAAATTCCAAAGGCCCAGCAACACAATGCACAAACGATCAATAATAGCCTACATGTATAANGTAAATACCCTCTTTTTAATATTAAAATTCTTCCCAATACAGTATGCATACATGTAGCTGCTAATCTTTATTATATACATTTTTTTATGTGAAAGCCAGAAGGGTAGAGCTACACTAAAGAGTATCCCATCCTACATGTAGCTTTGTAGTGATTTATCTGCTTTTCTCAGAAATTCCAAAGGCCCAGCAACACAATGCACAAACGATTAATAATAGCCTACATGTATAATAGATTTCACAGTAAATGGTCCAATACACAGAAAAAAAAACACTAAATATTTCTAACTTTTATCTCTAGGCTGTATACTCTATGAAGCTAATAGTCCAGATACAGTAGGACTGTATCTGAGTTTCATTGAGTTTGTGTGTAACAATATATACACAATTTAAAGTCAACGTGAAAGTGATTTCAGAGCTACTACATTCATTAAATCATAAAAATCTAAGAGATTATTCAGAATGTAGATGTGATCTGGTGACACTTCGCTGATTGAAACTAAAAATTTGCGATCCCAAATCAACTTTGCAACTTATATTTCATGAGCTATCCAGCTTTCTTACACTGGGCAAATTATCTCTGTTTTAACTTGGGATTTTTTAGTCTTCTGTACGACATAGGTTTTTTAAAAAAAAGTAATTTTAATTGCTTTCATCCCCCCCCCCCTTTTTTTTTGCTAGTGACAGGGTTGCACCTGAAAATATGCATAATCTTGAATTCAATCTCAATTAATTCACAAAATCCCATTAAAATCCCAATAAAAGCACGAGAAGTGTGAAATTATTTCATAAATTCTTGGCAATGTTCAGAGAATGTGAAACTGTTACAAAGTGCAGTCCACCTCCATAATAATCTCAAGGCTACTCTAACCTAGTCTGCAGGCACAAACCATTGGCTTTCGTTGTTGCATTCTGTGCAGTGCATAAATGCAATGCATGATGTCTGAAATGACAGACTGCACAGTCTTTTCATGAAGTAGTCTCTACATGCAGACTCATGATTATGCACTATGCACATTGCGGAAAACCAAAGTCATGAGTCTGGTCCTGCAAACTAATTCTTACCATGCACACCCTTTCAAGGAGAGAATTCTACATTAATAGCAGGGTGAATTGACAAAAAGATCTATTCTTCAATAATGCTATCAGCTTTACCACTAGTCAAATCTTACCACTAGACAAAAGCCATGATCTATCTTTTAAAGACGATTTTGGGAATTTTTTGAGCTTTGAAAAGATTATGAAAAGATTATGAATCTTCACTGCAAGAATCTTCAGCCCTGGATGGTGTTTCACCAAGATACCAAGGACTTTAAGAAGGACTGGTATCAGTTCTCTTGCTATAAAATGATTGAAGTTTTTTTTAAATTCCTTCTTAAAGTGCATCATTATAACAATAATAATAAACATGTTGCTTATATAGCGCATATCACTGCCATTGCGTCTCTATGCGCTTAAAGAAATGAAAACTTGGTGAATCAATGCCCTGACTTACCATGTGTGTAACGAAGTACATTGTAGAGATGCCAACCGTTCTGGAATCTGCAGAAGGTGTATTTCATATGAATTCATAGCTTTCATTGCAAGAGAATGACTGAGAGTATGGTCATTGTTACTAAGTTGTTCAGCTGTTAATAGTAATTCACATTTAATTTGCCTATGATGCATACTCCAGAACATTTGGCATCTCTGCAGAGGGTTTGAATGGGAAGGGGATTACTGATATATTGTATCCACTTTTCTAGCCCATCCTTTTTGGAATTTCTACTAAAGTTTGATTTTTCTAAATTTGCACCTGCATTGATTATCCTATCATCATGCTTTGTGAACAAGGCTCTATTTTAAGACCCGCACAACCCCTTTGAATTGAGGCTTTCTTCCTGGGCATTCTAAACTGGACATGCAAGGGTAATCAAAATCAATATCTTACTCGCTGTAGTCAAACACACAAACCAAGAAGGAGGAGGGAAACAAAATAGGTAATTAGGCATCAATGAAAATGGAATGTGAACATGAATGCATGGCTGTAAAGGATAACAAAATCCTCATCCACATACTGTATTCTGGAGTTAAAACATAGAATTGCAAACTGGATGATAAACAGAATTGAATGTGAGATAATGCTTCTGGCACCACCATATGGTAATGGGGGAATAAAAGTGGAATCAAATTGATTGGAGAAATTGATAAGGAATGGAGATCTTTGGACTGATAAAATGTAAAGAATTTAATTCATCAAATATCCAGGCAAGACACTTCAATGAATCAACAAAATGGTTTAATTGGTAGATTCATGGTGTACAAATGTTCATGTAAAATAAAGATTTAAAATGTAAATATGGAAAACATTTGAAAGAAGCTCAATTATTTTCATCTGCATGCATCCTAAGAAATGGGGAGCTTTTATCCTTTAAGACTTGAATGATCAAACTGAGAAAATGTAATATACGCTTGACTAACTACCTGTAAACCATTGCATAATATCTGGAATGCAATAATTACGTCTGTAGGATGGTTTTGATAGGGCACTTGCCAACAATAGTGAGGACGTATATATTCCTTTGAAAAATAAAATCAATTGTCAGTGGCTTATGGTCCCTGGATTGCTAAACAAAAAGGAGAATGAATCACCTTGCCCTCTGATGGTACGTTTCAGTGAGTTTTAATAAAAATGGCTTTTCTCAAAAATGCTTCAACATCCAGATTTAATATCTTGTACATGTCTATGTTTGTAAGGATCAAAATAGTACATGTATGAAGCAACACGTTATTACAAAGTCAAGGTTGTATCAAGATCTGCTGCTTGTTTGGTGAAGGATTAACAGGCGGGCGGTATGCATTGGACCAGAAGCAATCGCAAAGGAATGTTTCGTATTATCTTATAAGAACACATTTATTCAAAATATACTAGCTTAAATATTTGTACAATAAATGTAAGTGACTTAAAGTTCAGGGTTCTTATAGTTAGCAAAAGAGAGGAAGAATCAAGTTATGTGAAATGAACAAACACTTAAACAAATTTGCTCTGTTTAACTACTTGGCATTGGACATCAACTGCAGATGAAAACGTTCTTGTCGGGTGTGTCTGAAACCAAGAAATGCCAACGTTCTTGAATATACACGAGGATAGATATTGAAATTTGGATCACCAAACAGCTGAACNATTGGACCAGAAGCAATCGCAAAGGAATGTTTCGTATTATCTTATAAGAACACATTTATTCAAAATATACTAGCTTAAATATTTGTACAATAAATGTAAGTGACTTAAAGTTCAGGGTTCTTATAGTTAGCAAAAGAGAGGAAGAATCAAGTTATGTGAAATGAACAAACACTTAAACAAATTTGCTCTGTTTAACTACTTGGCATTGGACATCAACTGCAGATGAAAACGTTCTTGTCGGGTGTGTCTGAAACCAAGAAATGCCAACGTTCTTGAATATACACGAGGATAGATATTGAAATTTGGATCACCAAACAGCTGAAACAAATATTTTCCTATGAGAGAATGTGTATGATTATCATGCTTTATATCATAAGAAAATATTTGGTTCAGCTATTCAAATGGTGTTTCATATGTCAACATCTATCTTTGTGCATATTCTGGACTGGGCAAGTTCACAAAAATATCATGCCTGTATTAACGCCAATTTCTTTGAACTACATGTATCGATTGAAATTGAAAACTGATATTTAATATGTGTGTAGCAGATACTACATGTATTTATTTCAAATGTATCCGATTTCAAGAAATTTCAATGAAATTCACTGAATATTGAAATTCATCGATATTCATTATGCGTGTAACAGATACTACATATATTGGATTTCAATGAATTTCAATGAATACATTATGTAGTTGTCAAGAAAATGGCGCAGTAGACATGGTTATCTTAGGTATCTTGCATGAGCCTGACATTGCACCAGCATCCCTGCCATACTCACTTGACTCTCTCCTGTTCGACCTGCCTGAGCTGCTCGTCCCTCTGAAGAACATCCATGATGATCTTCCGCTCCTCCTCCGTCAGATGCTCAAGATTAATCATCTTGATTCTGCCCTCTCTTTACCAACACCGGGAGAAGATTCCGTCGGGGGTCTGCGTTGCCCCCCCTTTGTGCCTGCCGAGGTGCCTCTGCACCCCCCTAGGTTCGGGCTGGTTCACTTCTGGTGGACCAGTGTCATCAGAAGCAAGGAACTATCTCAGATGCTGTGGAGGTGAAGTCATGCCCCTTTCGCCAGTTTGAAGATTTCAGAGCAAAAGTATTGGGTTTGCTGTAACGATATTGTCTGCAGTTGGGTAGGTTTCACTGGTTGTGCTGTTTTCTGGTGTCAGGCCTGCAAAGGTAGGGAACAAAAACAATGTAGAATAAGTTGGGTAAAATTCTATTAAATTAAATGTATTTCAAAAATCATGATCACAGCAGGAACCATAAAGATTTCCAATCAATCATCTGATTGATATCATTTGTAAGTCTTTGGGAAATCATGTACTAAAGATTTGTAATTGATTGCAATCTTTTACTTTACACGCCCCAGATCTACATGTATTAATCCAATAAGTAAACATGTTCCTCTTTTATTCATACAATCCTGTATATGGATATTACAGCGATGATTCAATTCAATCATTAAACCCTAGCAGCTTTGTACAAATTCAACTTTGAACAACTTTTCTCCATACTTGTACAATTGTGGAATATCACAAGGCTGAACATCTATACACTCAATCACTTGTTAAAGACATGGAGCACTCATTACTCACAGTTTCATGCAATATGGTTCACAGTTCTAGCCAACGAAGCGGAAATTTGTTAAATGTATGCAAGTTCATAACAATCTTAATCCATGAACAATATAAGTTTAAAGAAGATAAACACACTGTCGTGCTCCAAAATATTAGATCTTTATACCTGAAACTATTGAAGAGACTTCAGATACTAAAAATGGTTATCCTACATGTACTTCACAAATGTATCAAGAAAAATTGTTCGTTATTTCCAGAAAGACATCAGTTCTGCCACATGTCCATGAAATGGTATCTCCGTTAAATCACTTCCAAACATTTGATAACTGCCAATGTTCGCCATGACCCATATCAAACAACATGCTCACATTACGACACCATTGAATTAAAGGGGAACTACACTCAGACATTAAATTGCTATCATTACATGAAGAAGAATAATATGAACAAACTGTGAACATTTGAGCAAAATCTGACAATCCATTCAAAAGTTATGAATTTTCAAAGTTTTGATTTCTACCCCTCATGGGCTCCTCAAATTGGCAACCTACCTGCACAAAATGGCTACCAAAATGGAGAACTCTTCATTCACTTTGTACACAGAATTTCACATTTTCTTCTTTTTTCTAAAAAAAAAAAAAAAAATGTACTTTACTCTTCAAGTAAGATATAAACAATTTGATTCTGCATGCATTTCAGAATGAATTTTGTTGTTTTATTGTCTACTTCTCTAGAAAAAGAAGAAAATGTGAAATTCTGTGTACAAAGTGAATGGAGAGTTCTCCATGTTGGCAGCCATTTAGTGCCTGTACGTTGCCAATTTGAGGAGCCCATGAGGGGTTTAAATCAATACTTCGAAAATTAGTAACTTTTGAATGGATTGTTGGATTTTGCTCAAATTTTCACAGTTTGATTATTGTATTTTTCTTCATCCACTGAGAGTGAATCAATGTCTGGGTGAAGTTCCCCTTTAACTATACAAATGGAAGGAAAGATTCAACACTAGAGTCAATACGAAAATCTAAAAAGGAAGAATGATCTATTCTATCCATTGATGCACTGATCAAATATGGGCCGGGTATCGATTACGTCATTAAGACCCCTCCTTGAAATGACAACTTAATAGACCCCTTTTAGACCAAGTCCAGAAAAAGCCTACTGATGCTAATCCCCAAAGTTTGCATATGGTCAGAGACCAGAATTTGGGCTGGGTATAGGGAAAATTTCAATGTGTAACATGGCTCTATATGTAACTTTAGATTATTTATCTGATTCTCATTGAGTCACACAAGGTGCATTCCCATTATAAAATAAGTGGTTGGACTTGCCCGCTCTAACACATGAGATATCTACACTTCACAGGGGCAAAGAAAACACAAAGTATGTTCCCATTAGACCAAATTGTTGGTCTAGCCCGCACTAAAACATAGATGTCCATACTTCGCATAGACAAACCGATGACAAAGTATGTTCCCATTAGACCATGTGCCCGCTCCCACACATGTAATGTCCATATTTCACATTAGACAAAGCAAAGACAAAGTGTGTTCCCATTGCCCATGTGCCCGCTCCCACACATGTAATGTCCATATTTCACATTAGACAAAGCAAAGACAAAGTGTGTTCCCATTGGACCAAGTGCCTGCTTCAACACATGGGATGACAATATGACTTTTGTATACTTGACATGGAACCAGTTTCGGTGTATAGACGCTTGCTGGCCCAATTGCGGTACCAAATGCGGGCCCGCTCACAATTGTGACGTTATATCTCATTGTTTTGAGAGTTTTGCCTGCGTAGTTTGGAGTCTCCTTGCATCATCTGAATTAAAGTTTACATGCAAAGTGCCACTACCGTCCAAATACTGAACAAGTTAGGCCGGCCTAAAAGTTTTGGTGTAAACGGGTAGCCTAGCGGGACCGGGAATCACAATTGGGCCGGCCCTGGGCCGGCCTAAATTTGGGTCAGCGGTGTAGAAGGAGTCACTGATTCCGGCCCATTCAATGTGATACAGAAGAACCTTACTCCTTAGTATTTTCAATAGTGTGGATAGGCATCTTGAGCCGTTTCGTAAATAAACAAAGAACAGGTATCCACACAACTGCCCAAACTCATGATCAATCCAATTCTCTTGTTTGCATGTAAATGAAAAGCGGTGGTGAGAGATGGTCTGTCAAGGAATTGACAGGACAATTTCGGTCCATTAATATGCAAAACCCAGGATATGAATGAGGATAGAAATTAAAATATGTCAATCAAGAAAATTCATAGATGGGAATGTCAATTAAAACCTAAAAGGCTATTTCTTCATTTGCTTTAATGTTTCTTTGCCTTTAAGCGGGGAATAATTTTACTTTTCACATTTGATTAGAAGTTTTAGACATTGAGGAAAACTTTTCGTAATCTTTACTATACAGTTCTATGTGAAAAATTTGCTACACCGAATATATTTTGTATAGCAATCCTGCTATTAAAATTCATAGCAAATTGCAATGCGATACCAGGAAAACTATTCCCTGCCTTTAATTCTTTAATTTTCCATATGAAATGTGTCAAAGATATATTAGCCAAAGGGTACAGTATCTGAGGCCCAAAATAATAATTTGCTAGTCTCCCCTAAACTCACCTAAACATGCCATCACACTAAAAACATTGGTTTATAGTTTTTAAAATGTTGAATTTTATACATTAAACATTTCTCATGATGAATCAAAAAGCAATTTGTATGAAGCCTAGCTAACATGTTTAAGCTATAGGAACTAGCGGAGCCTCATCTGGGATTAGGAGCTATTAGAACACAGAGTCCTCAACTGGACTAATATGTACACACTACATATGTACACTGTATGTATCTACAGAATGTGATACAAAAGTGCACTAGCTTTTGAATAAACTAAGGAATATACTCAACCGCTCCCAGGGTGAATTTGCATGGATCCAACAATTTGAATCTCAGTAAATAAAATTTCTTTGGTACTGTCCTCTTGAAAAAGAGAATGCTATGAGGTTTATACGTTTCTATTGAACAAGATTTTGTGATCGATTGCCTTGAGGTCTCCACCAACTTTTTAATTCAGAAAGCAGCATGAGCTATCATTGGGCCCCCTTGCTATAGGTCTTCGAACACAGACCCATTTATGTCATTTTTCACTGCATAATGGGTGACTTCAAGTACGGTGTTCGGTGTTAGTGTTGGTGTTCAGAGAGCAAAACGGTCTGTAAACCGAGCTCAAACACCGTTGGTCAGTTTACAGAAGTGATACAGAAACAACCGGAAATACGTCAGAATCTTGCGAGGTCTACCACAAACACCGACAGACTTCAAGTTTGGTGTTGAGGCTGGTGTTGGTTTTGCTGCAACACCAACACCAGCGTTCAACACCGTACTTAAAGTCATCCAATTTATGTGAGAGTGTCCAGTGTCTACTCTACATGTAAGTCTAGTAAGACTGTCTATATAATCAACTTGCGAAAAGTCCAGGAGCACCACAAGCTATGGAGGCGTGGTGGTGTAGTGGTTCTGACTGTCGTCTTTCGACCACAGGGTCGTAGGTTCGAATACTATCTACGACGTTAATTTACTTCAGGAAATTGCACTCAACCCAGGTGAGGTGAATGGGTACCGGTATAAAGAAGAAATTCCTTGAATGCAGTGAGTGCCAAATGGTAGCCATGCTATATAGCAAGGTAATAATGTACAGAGCTCTTGGAAACACTTCAGATTGAGCACTCTGTTATTATTATTATTATTATTATCATTATCATTATTCTGAAAAATAATTCCACTGGTAGGTAACACTTATTAGGCACATACCCACAGGGTGGCAGTCGTCCCAGAAAAATGTGATTTTTTTTTTTTAAATTTCACAATGGCAAAGAAAAATAGAGGGACTAAAGCCCCCCCCCCCCCCCATAAAAATGGTGTACGTCCCTGTTGAAGAATGATCCAGACTATGTGGTGGGTAATACTTAATTAAAACTAACAACAATAAAAATAATAATAACATTGGTGGCTATTTATATAGCGCACAGGTCCTCCTTATTGTGCTCATGGCACTTTAGAAACAAAGACAAACAAAGAAACAGATAGTGAAAACGATAGATAAAAGGATCCAAATAGATTATGCACAAACGATTGGATGTCATACTAAAAGTTGAAAACTATGAAATTGTTTGGTTGTCCAATTAGCACCTTTTCTCTTTATAACAGACTCAAGTCAGTCAGAAAAAAAAAGGTTTTTATTTCTATTTTTTAACATTGCATGTGGCAACATAGTTTAGGAATGTGATGGAAAGCTGAATGACCTTTCAAAATGACTTATCAAATTGTATTTATCTTTTGTGATTTCTTGTTGTAAATGTAACCCTTTCAAAAATAAACCAACAACACTAGGGTAAGCCATTTTCATAGGAATGATTGTTTTGTTTAGAACATCAAAATAATTTTTGTTTGTGAATATGCCTTAAAATGTACAGCTACAGGTGTACATGTAAGTGCCTGCAATAAGACAAGTACCATACATCCCCAATAGATTTTCTAGAGATGGTAGCAAGAAACTTTCGACTGACTACAAAACGTGGATTATTGGACTAGCCAATCAAAATCACTGTTGCACGCACCTCCTTTAAATAAGAGACTTTGAAATGAACCAACCATTACATCGTATGCATGTTTTAATTCAAAATAGATACACAGTTGATGCATTTTTTAATCAATATTTTATTACAACATGCCCTCAAACTTGCAATATACATGTAATACTCCTAATCACAAACAATAATTTATTAGACCTTTCCTCTACATTTCGTACTTAATAATCATAGTCTCTCAAATCAAATTACAAAAGGGTCTGTGCATGCAGACTATCTTTATCATCAACATACTTGTGAAGGCTTTTCGCTTGTATTTTGTATTGAATTATTCACCTTTTATATTCTAGGTCAAAAAAGCGTAAAATGGATAATCTCAAAGAGTAGCTCAACACTCTCCAGCAAATGGCCATTTTGTCCAATACAAAAACCAACAATAGATCAGTTTGCTTCCAAAAGAAATGTGAATTACATTTTATAAGTGAAAATCATCATGAATAGATACAAGGGCACTTGCATCAAGGAAAACTCAAACCAAGTAATAGGCCTACATGAAAAGAAAAAAAATCAAATAATAATGATATTTAGTAATATACTGTAGATTAAATTTTACAGTTTAATAGAACAAAGATGATTGCTTGGGGAAATGCCAAGTGTTAAAGATTTCTGTGAATGATACACTGTACGCGCCGTAAAACCAATTTAACCAACCAACCTGTGGCAGAGTTTGAAATTGCCAGATGGCAAAAGGAATACTGTTCAAAAAGGTTGAAGCAGCTACATGTACTGAGAAGCATTTTTCACCAATTTTGAGTCTACATTTTCCTAAATATCAATGAAAATGTGCATCACTCAACAGCTCAGCCAAATATATTTCTCAGAAGAAGAGCATACTTTCCAGAATTCTTTACTCTCATGAGAAATTATTGGGTTCAGCTGTTTGGGGATTAAGAATAAAGAATACATTGTATTCATAATAAAATGTATAGGACCCTTTATACAGTGTTTCAAAGCGCGCAGGTCGAGTGTCTAACATAATGCACATAGAATGATAAAAGCCCCAGATGCAAGAGGCTATCAATGGAGGCACGCACCAAAAAAAAAACAACAAAATTTTTAAGAAATAATTTAATTTCTATCTTCATGAATGCATATTCTAGAATGTTTATCTCTTTACAATGTCCTAACATTAGTTAGATACTTCATTGTACTCAAGTAAGCAAACATTTTACTCCATTTTTCCTTCTTTTATTAGTTGACAGTACTCGCTGAGCAACGTCATTCCTGGCCTTAGTTGATCGCTGTTTTATGCAAGGTCCATAAAACATTTAATTAAGAAGTGACAACGACCAGTCGGGAGTCTTTCAATAAAAAGGATGAGTGAAGATGTTTTCGTAGCATGGTGTTTCAGTGTCGGATGGCAAGACTTGTTTCATACAAGTACCAGTAAAGCAATCGAATTCCATTTAAAAGAAGAGTCTACCCAAAAATTATATTTCTTCAACAGGAGAAGGAAAAATAGATTCAACAGAACAAAAAAAGTTTGAGGAAAATCGGACAACTAATAAGAGAGTTATGAATGTTTGAATATTTAGACAAATTGGCAACTGATGATGTCACAGGTGCACAACTGACCATCTATTACATTCATATCAATGTTATAAAATGTTCAAACCTGTAACCATAGGATATCTTTATGATAGATGTGTAGATCCACTATTTGCATGTTTACATTCATACAAACTTTGCAAATTTCTGTAAAAATAATGAATTTTGCACCATATTTATAATGAATACTCTGGTTAGTTATGCACCCATGATGTCATCAAATTGGCAACATCTCTGGGAATTTCTACTGATGTGCCCATTTTTTCAAATCTTTAAAAATTCATATTACTTTTTTATTACTTGTTCAATTTTCTTCAAACTTTCTTTGTTTTACTCACCCATTTTTTTTTTTTTTTTTTTTTTTTTTTTTTAAAATATTTTTTTTTTTTTTCCCCCCCTTTTTTTTTTTTTTTTTTTGCTTCTGTTAAAAAAATTATTAGTTTTGGGTAGACTCTTCTTTTAAAGCTCCATTGTATAGATTCACTATTTTACTACACATTTTACATGAAGGTAAAGTTAAAAATAAAATTGTTTGGATACCCTCAAATGTTATTTTTGAAAAATATAGCATCTGTCGGTTAGAATTTCTCTTTTTCTTATTAATTTATTTTTAATACAATTTAAAGGCCACCGCACACTACACGATTTTTTGTCTTAAGACCTTAAGACCGGGGGTATGACGTCACCATTTAACTGGTCGGAGACAAAACATCCAACCTTAAGACCGAGGTCTTAAGGTTTTAGCATGTTCAATCTTTTTGAGGTCTCATGCAACCTCTCCCAGCTCAACATCCCCATCAAACAGCCACAGCCTCCCACTCCACTCACAACAGCATACCTCGAAAATTGCTCATTAAAATGTAGATCTTTTGTTATTTTATAATAAATGCATTATCATTAGCTGAAAACATGAATGTAATTTCTTCAATTTCAATGACATTGTGAAATATGACAAATTTAGAGAGAAAAAATCAGAGATTTAACGTTAAAATTTCGACTTATCGCGCTGCGTGTTGCGATGGGAAACGAGCGCGTAGTTTTTGAGCTATCGATTATTAATGTTACGATATCGGTATCGGATCTTTGGTCGCGTAGTGTGCGATGTCAGGTCGTAAAGTTTGGTCGCAAGGTTTTAAGGTCTTAAGACTAAATATCGTGCAGTGTGCGGTGGCCTTAACACAATTCATGAAATTCATTAAGAAAACAAGTCTTAGAAGGGAGCGAAAAGCCAAAGACAATCTGAAAATGACTTTTCAGGTTGTATCTATTTGCTGTGATTTTTCATTTTGAGTGAAAAATAAAAACAATGACAAAAAACAAAAACACAAACAAAACACACACAAAATGTCCTTCTTGAATTGAAAGAAAAATTAATTCAACTTGAATAGAAGCAGAAATACAGTTTTCTAAAAAGTAAATCACAATAATCATACAGTCATGTCATGTCAAGTCATGTACAAAACAATGTAAACCTACCTGAAAAGCTAGTAAATTTATCCTAAAGACGTTCCAAAAAAAAGTCAGCAAACAGTACTCCAAAAAATTAATCGTAGGATGGATATTGCTAATCAATGATCAAAAGAATACAGAACTGTGATATGGTATTAAAATCCATCACCTATGGCCAGTCCACTGTGATAGTGTAAGGATGAACTGATCGATCGAGATACTTGCTGAAAATCCAGCTTTAGGCAACAACTTAACTATCTATGAAGTAGTCCCCAATCAAAGCTCTCAGAAATGTTGTCTACTTTGTAGCTGATCTATAAAATTAAAAGGGACCCTGCCAAACCACTGAGCTCTATTGGAAAGCTCTTGCATGGCTAAAGTCCAAAATACCATCTAGCCTCATGGTTGAGTGCAGAGGGGCTTTATACCCGTATCAGAGTGCGGTTAAAATCTATAGAAGGCATCGCACGGAAGACCGCATTTGTTGTTTGCTGGTATGTGTCTTTTAGGCACGTACCCAAAAACAAAAAATCTCCCTGTTCAGAGGCAGATGTTTTGTAAAACATGGTGCATGCAAACGAGACAACTCGTGCTACGTATTAAAAACTAGGGGAAAACAGAATGTTTAAAGAAAAGAAAATCATTTGAGAAATGGGGGGGGGAGAAAAGAAAACAGGTCAGATGGAAAAAAGGTAAAAAGGAACAGTCTCATATAGAACTTTGAAAACACTCTTTAACAAATGTTTGTATGTTATACTACCTCAGACTTGTTATTCAAAAATACAATAATTTGAAATCAAGAATCTGGTGATATTTCATGTACATATTTGAATGAGGAATATGGAGTTTTAAAGC
>BQKZ01001651.1:0-19456 GCA_036244855.1 Temnopleurus reevesii
TTAATAAAATGAGAGAAGAAAGAAGTACACCATTCATTGAGAATTAAACCTCCATCTTTTGCTCGGCTTATTGCATGAAACGGCTGGAACACTTTGAAAACCAGCTGATGGCTGAACAGGGCAATCCAACCTGGAAGTGGTAAATAAGTAAATAAAATAAAATAAATAGACTCGAGCGGCTGTCATATGTCCAGTGGGATATCAAGATCAACATTTGTTTTATTGTATTTATCCAGGGAGTTGTGGTGCTCATTATGCAGCTTATGTAGTGGAAATCCAGTTATCGGACAGCTTCATATTACGGGACGCGTATCAAATCGTACACCTAAAGAATTATGCACGCATGTTGAAGTGCATGGATTACGGCAAATGCTCACTGCTTTGACTGATAATGAAATCTGAATAAGTTTCAGTTCATTTTCAGGATTGTATTTAGCAGCAATATACCGTCAAAATTATTGATTGTGAAATTGTTAAGTGTCCTTGTAACTGGATTTACCAGTATACTGTACCATCAAAGGTAAACTTACCATTATAATGATGACATTACTTTTGTTCAGCACACAGAGATAAAGCAATTCATTGCAAAAGTTATATTCACCAAAAGCAAATTTCTTCACTTTATATCTGTGAGCTGAAGAAATGTGAAGTTGAATTTACAATTCATGACATTACATTTGCTCAGTACGCTTGGAAGTTTGTTTATTTTATTGTGCCTTGTAACCGAATCTGGCTATTATTATTGTCTATAAAGCATGCCACTGATTGATTCATAAAATTTTAACAATTATGTCGCAATAAAGTGTTAAATTATCACTAGTTGTAGCTTTAACTAGTTTAACTTTAAATGTGGGCTAAGCGTATGCCATTTTGCCCAGTGCTGTTCAAGTCTAGAAAATTAAACCAAAGTTTGAACAACAGTTTGGGTTTTAAAGTTAAATCCAGCTATTGAATTATGCACCATGTGTGTACATGAACAGCTTAGTTGTTCAGTGGTGCTTGATATAGTTTTTGTTTTTGCATGGTAAATTATATGTAAGATGTTATTTTATAATTTGGTATAATAACATTCGCTTTTCGATTTTTTGTGTAATACTTTCATATTTCTTCTACAGTTTTACAAATTATGATTTTAGTGCACTTTGTCAACGCAATGATTATTCTAGGACGAATGTGACTCCAGTATTTATGTTCATCGGTTTCAAAGTAAAATATTGTCTAGTATTATAGAGTCCAGCAACTTTGCTGAATCAAGAAAATGCCCATAGAGATATTTGTGCTGCAAAATATCTCATTTGATTAATATCCAATTTATTATATGCATACACTTCTTTCATTTATATATTTTTCACAATTGACAAGGGCAAAATTGATTATTCCATGCTTCCAATACTAAACTTATTAAATTGCATTCTATTCACCGCAGATGTCATACTGATATGTGTTTGGTAAATAGTATTGTCATTTGATTTTTGTATCTGACACAATTTTTATAGCATGCTTGAATATTCATGAAATAAAAAAGTATTCAAAATGTATATGTTTCATAGCTTTAAATTGTCTGTGTCCAAAGTGTAAGAATGATATGGGTCAAATACTTTTGCCCCAAGCCCCAGTCACATAGAAACCCATAAGCAACACTATTCCACACACCTCGTCGTTCAGAGGCATTAACTGTAAACTGAACAAAGAGTCTTGTTCGATCGTGTTAGTTCCAGGCTTCTACGTGACTGGGGCCTTACTTGTTTTACTTAAAAGAAACTGCTTGTCATCTGGTTGTAAAATGTCAACCACAGTAGCAACCACAAATAAAAGCAAATTTAATTCCCTATTCCCTAATAGTACGTCCTGGCTTATGCCCCGGTCACACAGGGCCCCGGAAACAACACGATTCAACACGACTCTTTGTCAATAACAATTAACTGCCTCTGAACAAAGAGTCGTGATGAATCGTGTCGCTTCCGGGGGCCCTATGTGACCAGGGCTTTAGGTTAAGAAGGAACACATAGAAATTGCAAAATTGCAAACAATTCCAAAATATTTGTTACAGAGATTTAGAGCTTACATCTCAAGTGAATGACTGAGCAATGGCTCTTATTGGCGTTTTCTATCACCAGCAAATATTTGGTTCAGCAATCATGGCGTTAAATTCCCTCAGCAAAAAATTCATCCACACTGTGCTGCACTCTACCCATTTGAAAAATGGGTACCTGGCAGGAATTTATTCCTTGAAATGCTTGAGCGCCTAACTGGCTTGCTCGGCAGTTATAGCCAGGGTAATAATATGGTACCTAGTATCAAGCGCAGTAGAGTATATGCATATAGTGATTGCGCTATATAAATGGACGTATTATTATTTACATACTAATTTCTATCATTGTGCAGTTTCCAGAAAAGTTGGCATCTCTGAAATTGGTACTTGGTAGCAATGATAAATTCTCCAGACAGTGCAACCTTGCAATGGTCCCGTCATATTAATTTTGTTTAATCGCTAAACAAACCCGATGACGAATATGTAATATCCCCATATGTGAATGTCAAGGTGGAGGGGTGTTTTGTTACTGCAAATATCAGGGATGCTAACATAAATCTATGTTACTGTTAGCACTGTAACTATTCCAGGATTTGCATGACTGTATTTAAAATGTAATTCATCAGACAAGTGTTTACTCTGGAATTACCATTCTTTCTCTAAGAAAATAGTTTGGTCAGCTGTTTGGTGGTTCACATTGTACTTTCGATCCCCATGTACTGCATATTCTAAAATGACAATGACCTATCAACGACCCATTCTGAATAAGAGGGGCAATACTGCTTTAATAGGAGGAACCAAAACAATTTCAAAAGGATATTAGAGATGCTAACCGTTTCGTAATCTGCGTGACATTAGAGTACTCACAGAGATTGTAATGTGAATAACAAAACAGGTGAACAAATTAGTTTCTCTTCAAATAAAAAAGACAAGAGTCTCAAGCTCGTGTACGATATAACCCGCCAAATTTGCATACGATTGCACCTTGAAACTGTAGGAGCTGAAATTTTTGCTGGGGTTTTATTTTTGTGAATTATTATTTTTTTCACTCAATAGGACACCAATAGACTTGTGTACAATACAGTGAAACCTCTTTATAACGAGGTCCTTGGGACCGTGAAAACTGCCTTGTTATATCAGGTTCCTCACTATATCAGGTTAAAAAAACAAAAAACTATAAAGAGCTGAGACCAATAGAATCACCTTGTTATAACCGACCTCTTTGTAACGAGGTTCCAGTGTATTTATTTTAAAAAATGTAAATGATGACTCGTTGATGAGTGAAAAGGTCTGAAATTCAGTGAATTCGCTGAAATTTAAGTATGCAGGAATTTCAACTTTTACAGTATTCTCGTGTGGTTGGCTATTCCGGGATAATCTACATATGTAATACAATCATGAAAATCCATGAATTCCATGAAAATCAAAGTTTAGAATGATACAAAACTCATATTCTTCTCTCAAAATACACACTGATTGAGAAGTCTGAAAACCTACATATATCAACACACAATTATAAAGTGAAATTCAAAGTGTTTTACTTTATTTAGAAGCAAAAGTCAAAGAAAATACATAGGCTGGGAAAAAAAGACACATTTTGTTAAAACAGGAACCACTTTCGTCCATAATACTTACGAAAGATCAACAAATATAAATGAAACGTGTATTGTACCCCTTCAAATAAAGTGATACTTAATAAAGCACATGCACATCTACAAAGAAATTAATTTACCAGTGATTCCCTACAGATATAACAATACAAGTTAGGCTTTCTGGCACTCTAATTCAAATACAATGGTAATCTTTATCAAAACTAGATTTCAAATTAGCTTTCTCTTCTTAATCCCTCTAACCATGCCTGTATCTTATCATACAATATAAATTTGAAATAAATATATCATACTTATCATCTTAATTTTTACCAATACATAAATTTCAACATCATGCATATATATGTTAGTAAGATTACAGATTTCAACTAAAAATACAGTTTGGTGACCAGAAAATATGAAGAAAAAAAAAGAACAAGGAAAACTTATGAAATAAAGAGCGTCTCTTAATTAATGAAGTTTATCCTAATATATTTGCTGGTATTATGTTAATGTTCTGAAGAAATAAAAAGTATGCAAAAATTGTTCAAATATCTGAACACTGCACTTAGAAGCAGGGATTACAAATAATTGTTTGAGAAAGGAAAACTATGGCATATATTTGAATTGTTTGACTGTCATTTGCACGTTGTGTGTCACTTTGTATGGACATTGTGCTCAAAATGCATATCAGATTGATGTCATCAGTGGCATATTATCTGTGACGTTTGTGATTCATAAAGTTGTACTTTTGGCACATCATTTAACTATGTATTTAGAGATGCAAAGCATTGCATTTTGTTTGTATTTTGCTCAATATTCATGAAGGAATATCTCATTACCTTAAAAATTAGCCATGACTTTCGAAATGGTGAGCATGTCATACATCAATGGGCAGGTTTTTTGTGTGTGTGATGTGGGTGAAATACTCAAGCATGCAACAGAAAATCCCTGCCCATTGATCTGTGAAATGATGACCAACCGTGAAAAGTCGTAAGCTCATTCTGAAAATAATGACTTGCCCCTCATGAATTTTAAGAACATATGAATGAAATATGATGCTTCTTATCCCAAAATATAAGTATTTATCAAAAGGTCATATTTTTAGGGTTCACAGTCACAGATTATGAACCTTTTTCGGTTTTTGCCTCTTGCTGTAGGCTAAAATTTAATACGTACAAACTTCCAGCAAAAAAGATCCAATTGCGTGCTCTCCTGTACATAAAGTAATCCAATTTCTAAACCTATTACAATGGGCAAGTCTAAACTAAGTTATTTTGCCCAAATATCACATACCAAAATAAGAGAAGTAATATTTGTTGAAATTGTATTGAAATACGTATAAACCTAGAATCTCTACTAAAAATGAAGAACAAAATAATGATTTTACTTGAATTTAGCTTACATCAACCCTAAATTTGAGAAAATAAAGGGCAAAATGGCATTAGACTTGCCCATTGCATATTAATTTGCATACATGTACATATAGGTGTAAAGACTCTTCTTTGTGACCCCATAGTAGGGTGTCCCTAAGGGGTCACTATTTGGTCCATTTATACAACCCATGAATCACTTCTAATAACAGCTAGATTTCTCCTAAAGTTCTTCTTTTTTTTTGGGGGGGGGGGCAAATTCCCTTCATGCTGTTCATATATCTACACTATTGGTAATACAAATACAGTATCTAGTATGGTTTGCAGGAAAAAAAAATGTTTTAAAAATCTTCATTAACTTTAATGGATATTAGCAGATCAGCAAAGAGTCTGTAATCTTAATTTCCGAAAGCAGGTTGTTCACATTTTATGAGAGATTCATTTCTTTAATGTGTAATACAGCAATATTGTGATTGGTACATATTATACTTAACAATCTTCTAATTATGAATTATTAAATTGCAATTAAATAAGTATTCATATTCCTCATAAAATGTCTCCCCTTTTCATGCATGTAATTTCCAATCAGCCCTTGAAATACTCGAAAAATGAAAATTTCTCCACATTTTCATTGGTACATGTATGGGGTAATGTATGTCCTCATTGGGCAAGAAAAGTTGACAAAAATTTATTGGATAACCATTTTCTCTCTAAAAAAAAAAAATACGGAGAAGTAGATAGCCGATAAACATGCAAAGCATAAAATGTTATGGATAAAAATCGTGAAAAGAATACATCAATTATTCAAATTGAGAGGTCACAAGTGTTGAAGACTTTTTAAAATAAATAACTCCTGAGATTAGGTTGATAAAGGGACCCATCTCTGGTAAAAAGAAGAAAAAAAAAGTCAACCATGAACAAAAGTACAACATACAATTATATTTCTTCAAAATAATAGTTATAATGATGAGAATTTGAGCATATCAAATTTTAATAGCGCCAAAAGAAAATATCGCTCTTTGAGAGCCATTCGTAAATAAAGTATTCTCTCGAATAATAATAAGTCAGTAATTATACAAATCACTTCATACACAAACCCTAATACAACTACTTGTACATTAACTTATACAAATAAAAATTGTATCTTTTTTCCTCTCTTTTTAAGTTTTTTACATAAATACAACATGCATATTTGATCCGATTCATGCAAATGATAATCAATAGTCCCAGTAAACCTCACAATACTACTATAACAAGCAAAGGAATGTCTATATCTACAATATATGCCACATTATATATGATGAAATATCTACACATACATGCATATACTCATATGCAAACTTGAAAACATTGAGACACATACAAATCAACAATGAAAATAAATTTGTTGTCCATGCTTCTTTTTTTCAAATTGTTAAAATGAACTCAAGCATACTAATCAAAAATATTAATTCAAATGTAATATTTCTCTTCGAGATAGATTTCTCTACATTTACAAAGAAAGTAGAACTTGTTTTCTTAAAATAATTTTATTTACAAATGAATGTTCATAGAACATGTTTTCAATATGAATAAATGGCATTACTGTTTCATTTTACGTGTAGTTTAACACAATTCATCAAATGACCACATTCCAACAATTTACATTTTTAGGTATCGGAAGATAAAATAATCAATGAAATTGACTGATACTGTGTTCAGCTTCAAATTAGCATAAAGAGACTCGATACATTCAAAATCAGTATGTTTCATAATCATATGAAATAAAAAATAGTCTTGAAACACATGATTAAATGCACAAATCACTCAGCTCAATTCCCCATTGTGTGCCAAAGAAGTAAGATAAACATTATATGCTATAAATGCTCTAAAATAAGGATTAAGGAGAAGAAATGAGAAGAACCCAAATGTTAGAAGAAGATCTTAAAAATTGTAATATTGAAAAATATTGAAAAACAAAAAACCAAAGAGAGGGAGAAAGCAAGAATGTCCCACTAAATAATACTTCATTCCGACACCTACAAAGAAACTTTAAATGACAGACAATGAAAAAATACAGTAAAGTAAAATTGAAAATTATCATCCACTGATCAAGAATGGAAAACTTGTTTTTTTCTCAATCTTTTTGGATCATTTTCTTGAACCGAGGCTCATATAGGTGGAAGGATGCATGAAATGGTAGATACATACCTGCAAACTATTAGGTTTTTACAGGTAATCCTGGCCTCATTACAACCATTAGTACAATAAATATCACATGCGGTTAGACTGCTGTTACAAAATAGTTCTTTTAATAAAAACAAAAATAAGGCAAAGTCTGAATTGATAAAGCCTTCATTCAAACAACAGAACTATCTGAAACACAATTTTCCATTTTCCTGTAATCTGCCGTAAAATATGCACGTATATAATATGCTGGTTGTTATGATAGTACACAAAATGTTACTCACCTTTGGACTTCTCTTTTGTATTTTAATGTATCTAAACATATTCAAGCTTGCAACTCATAAAAGATTGTGATCTAAGCATTTGCAGACAAGCTAACTGTTCAGGAATATGCATGAGGATAGAAATTAAATGTGAATCAACAAACAGCTCAACCAAATATTTTTCTCATGAGAAAATCATGAGAAAAATCATGATAACAAAACCCATATGCTTTCTCTTGAGAGAAAATATTTGGATCAACTGTTGGGTGATTCACAATTTAATTCCTATCATGCCTATTTGGCATCTCTGCATTAGCATAGAAGAATAAAACATTTGTGACCTATAAGCTGGAAGTTTTGAATCAAATTCTTTTGAAAATAAGAGATTCAATGAATTGTTCCACTAATTTCTTAAATGAAAAAAAAAAAAAAAAAGGTGTTGCCTATGAATAACAGAAGGTTGCATTTTCTTTCTTTTATCAAAATATTTGTATTGACCCATATCAATGGTTTATCCGATCACATTATGATCTTTTTCATTAAATTTAATACTTCAATACAATAGTTTAACCTACTGCCTAATGATTGTAACAAGACCAGAAATGCCATAGAACATTTTGTAATAGTTGGAAGGTATATTTCTGATAAAGCAAGGCTAATTGACAGGGATCATTGTAATGAAACGATCCCAGATAGGCTTTCAACTCATTTCTTCTTTGACTTGGTCCTTGCCCGGACACTTCCATTTTCTGAGTGGGGTGAATCGGAGGTTGCGGAGACAGGGTAGGCCGAGGGGGAATCGGTTGTGTCGCCCGACTCAGTAGCACGCCCTGTAAGAGTAAAGACAGGAAAAAAACAAAATTGAATTGAGGATGATAATCAATATGTTCAACTGCAGAATATCGATTATATTCTAATTGCTAGTACAAGACAGGGTGCTGTCTAATACTGTAAATGTAAAATTAGTCTTTGTGGTGCTTTTTTTTTTGTTGAGCTTTTCATATAATAGGATTCAACCACAAGTCAAACATGAAAAAATGTTTTGAGAAGTTCGGCTTTAATCAACTACACAACAAAATGCTTTAACTCTCGGCTTGCAATGGCAAAGCTTCTTACACATCACAAACTGTACTAATAAAATTCGATGTTTGCATGTTGGTCAAATAAATGGACACAAACACAAGAATAACAAGGAAAGTCAATTAATCCCAATTTGGGGAATTTGCACTGAATTCTTGGTACATCTAACCATTGTCTTATGGATATTCGACAGATAGGAGCAACTTACCTTCTTCTTTCTTCTTCTTATCCTTTGACTTGGTAGGTGCGGCCTTGCGCTGGGGCTTGGCGTTGGCCATCTGGGTTTCGCGACGTCTGCGTAGCTGGAACATGAGGAAGTTGAAGATTAGCCACGCCTGGAAAAGGCACACTGCTGTCAAGATCGTCAATCTGAGTATGGAGCAAACAAAAAGAAAAAGAGAAAAATATTTATAGATGTAATTCCATAGAACAGAATTTTTTTTTTATTGATGCACCAATACTTTCTTCTCCACTTCCCTTCCCTCCTCAATGTTCTTCTAAGTCTCTATCCCTTCACCCATGATATAAATTTCCTCTGTCTAATCAAATTCATCTATCCATCTCCTCTTCTCTCCACTTTTTCCCTCCTTTCCTTTGTTTCTGTTCATTCCTCCCTCTTCCTTGACCAATCTCTCCCTCCTTCAAACAAGTTTCTTATTTTCTATAAATATGTATGACCTCAACTTTCCTCTTTTATGTACTCACAATCTTCACATTTTACTATTCCCCAATCCTCTTTCTATCCTCCCCTATCTCTTTCTCACAATGAAACATAACCCAACTCACCTTGATAAAGGAGAATTAAAGTTTCCTGCGGAGATGTCGAGGCCAACGCTTTCTACTTTGCCTAATCCAAACCACACAGTGAGCGTTGTGAGAGAGATTGTGAAAAGACGAACCAGCAGGAACAATACGGCCCATAATGTGAAGCTGAGTAATGATAAGAATAACAAAAAGAACTATAATTATTATAATAATGACAACAATTACAATAGATATAATAGGTTTTTATAGTTCTATTCCAAAGATTTGTTCCAAATTAATAATCATTGGCACAATAGTTGCTGAGCAGTGTCATAATAAAGGTCCATCTAGCACCTTTAATGTAAAATGCCTAGCAGGCAAGCAGCAAGTCAAATCTTGTAATGTCTTACTTTCTAATACTGCCAGTGTTTATACCAGAGATCTGATTTGTCGCATTTGTTCCTAAATCATCTCACAAACAATTATTATCTTAATAAAATATCTGGGACATATTTTGGTACTCTCTTCACAGCATGGATGGTGACAACAGTAGTATATATCAACACAAATACACATAAAAGAGCATAATAGGGGCCTTTAAATATCAGGTCTGATATCTGAAACTTACCAAGGTGCTGACAGGTCTGTTTTTTCGCTGAAGTATAAAAGTCTGGCAACGTGGAAAGTCAGCTCTGCAATGTAGTGTATCACAATACAAATTAAGCCTAGCCTCGTCAAACTGGTGATGAAAATACAAATAAAAGACAAATAGATTAGATCAATCAAATGTGTTCATTTGACATCATGATTACTATATGCAGCATTACCACTTATTATGGATAGTTTACTTCCCAAATTAAACATTGTTGCTAATTTTTAGGGTATACACTCTGAAAGCCAAGCTTTTTGGAGAAGTAGATCCCTCCGTTTCCAGTCGCATTATTATTTTTGCTGTGAGAACTAATCAATCTATTTATAAGACTGTAATCAAAGAATAATCTCTTTCTTTTCTTAAGTTACTCATGCAGACCTTTTACGGTATGAATTAATCAGTTTTTATGTATCATGATTTATATATAATCTTGTATAAAGTTGTACATTTTTTTGTAACTGATTTTTACTATTTGATTTGATGAGAAAAGAAACTAAACTAAACTGAACTGAATTAGAAAGCAGTTAGCCCAGCTTTGTGGCAATTTGCATTCAAATTCTTGATCTGGTATAATTCTGTTAAAGTACAACAAACTTGATATTAAATACCCTAAGATTTGGTTTCATTGTGGACTTTGGGGCCTAATTGAGCATTCTATACGATTTTTCTCACTATAGAGAGAAATTTGTACGCAATATACCACTAATTAGTCATTTAATACCCCCCCCCTCCTTAGATGAGATGCGCAGAACGTTTGTGAACTTACGCTACTGCGCAACTACGTCATCGAGTATAGCATTGTGAATTGACTGCAGAATACATAAACGCGCGCTCGATGTAGTTTCTGAATCAAATCGGGCATGAATTTATGTTATTCTTTGTTTTTCACTTATTCTATCTGCATTAATGTCTATCCTTTTGTTATTCTTTGTTTTGCATTTATTCTATCCTCATTTTTTGTCCATCCTGCCATCATTCTTTGTTTATCGTTTATTCTGTCCTCATTTTCCGTCTATTGTTTTGTAATTCTTTGTTTTTTTGTTTATTATATCCGCATTTTCTGTCTATCCTTATGTTATCCTTTGTTTTAAAATATTCTATCCTCATTTTCTGTACTGTCTATCCTGCTCTTATTCTTTGTTTATCGTTTATTCTTTCCTCATTTTCCATCTATCCTTTTGTTATCCTTTGTTTTTCATATGTTCTATCCTCATTTTCTGTCTATCCTTATGATATTCTTTGTTTTTCACTTATTCTATCATCATTTATGTTTATTCCTATGGTATTCTTTGTTTTTCACTTATTCTATCATCATTTTATGTTCATTCCTATGGTATTCTTTGTTTATCACTTATTCTATCATCATTTTATGTTCATTCCTATGGTATTCTTTGTTTTTCACTTATTCTATCCTCATTTTCTCTCTATCCTTATGTTATTCTTTGTTTATCGCTTATTCTATCTTTATTTTCTGTCTATCCTTATGTTCTTCTTTGTTTTTCACTTATTACATCATCATTTTCTGTTTATTCCTAAGTTAATCTTTGTTTATTGCTTATTCTTTCCCCATTTTCCGTCTATCCTTTTCTTATTCTTTGTTTTTCATTAATTCTATCCGCATTAATGTCTATCCTTTTCTTATCCTTTGTTTTTCATTTATTCTATCCTCATTTTTTGTCTATCCTGCTCTTATTCTTTGTTTATCGTTTATTATTTCCTTATTTCCGTCTATCCTTTTGATATTCCTTGTTTTTCATATGTTGCATCCTAATTTTCTGTCTATCCTTATGTAAATCTTTGTTTATCGCTTATTCTATCTTTAATTTCTGTCTATCCGTATGTTATTCTTTGTTTTTTCACTTATTCTATCATCATTTTCTGTTTATTCCTATGTTGTTCTTTATTTATTGCTTATTGTTTCCAAATTTTCCGTCCATCCTTTTGTTATTCTTTGTTTTTCATTTATTCTATCCTCATTTTCTGTCTATCCTGTTCTTATTCTTTGTTTTTCATATGTTCTATCCTCTTTTTCTGTCTATCCTTATGTTATTCTTTGTTTATTGCTTATTATTTCCTCATTTTCCATCTATCTTTTGATATTCTTTGTTTTTCATATGTTATATCCTATTTTTCTGTCTATCCTTATGTTATTCTGTGTTTATCGCTTATTCTTTCCTCATTTTCCGTCTATCCTTTTGTTATTCCTTTGTTTTTTTGCTAATTCTATCCGCATTAATGTCTATTCTTTTGTTATCCTTTGTTTTCATTTATTCTATCCTTGTACTGTTTCTTTGACAAATTAGTTTGAAATAGCCTAAATATCTCAGTTTCAAAACCATGGATTTTAGTGTACAAGCGTACATAAAACAACTGGTCAAATCGATGGAAGCTACTCCGTGACGTCACAACAAAATGAGTACACTCGCTCAGGGAAACGACCCCATGCAATGAACTACGTGGGGGTAAATCAGAAAATTGCATTTTTTCTTATTTTAATATTTTTATGAACGGAAATTAATCTCAAATTGTTATATACACCTCCAGGACCATACTCATATATAATAAGCCTTTATTAACGATCCCAAGTATATTCCACTTGAACACATTACAATGCATTTGAACTTTCAATAATCAGGCACTAATACTGTTAATACAATTATTGATGCATCACAAAATGACGGTAGGTAGTCTCTGAGAAATTAATTATATGACAGTAATAATGTTCACATATCTTTTACGATTTGAGAAATGTAAACAAAACATGTCAGCTGGAGACATTCTGGTACCCTTTAAAATATTGACTCTAATGGATTTTCAATAGCACAGACATATACAGTAAATTAATAATTTGCTTGATAAGCCCTTCACCCTATTTACTCATTGGTTTCTAAAGATAGGAATTTGAGAAGTTACAACATGAAACTTCCAGATCTATGTGAAACTCTATTGAATGACAGCATTAGTATTAAACACAAATCAAATACGAAACTATATGGTAATTTGATACTACCTACTTGAATATAAAATGCTTTTCATTTGGGCATATAATCTGAAGCTAGCATAATGACAACACAACACTTATTGATATTAAGGACGAATCCAGCACAATTCCATCTCTTGCCATAAATATTCCTGTGCACACAAACATTTACTTCTACATTGTTTTTTTTTTATTTTGCAGCTTTCATGTCATTGAGAATTTTTAAAAATCAAATTTTAAGTAAAAATGACATAAAGAAAGGTATACCATATTAGATGCAATTGATTAAAATAGCATTTGAAATGAAAGGTGTAATTTACAACATATCATTGATTTTCTAAATCAACTGATTTGTGCGTTATATTGAGATCATTCTCTCAATATTTCCCTGAAACTTGGAATTGATTATGAATGTAATACAGCATCTATAAAATATGATATGTCAGGGCACACATAGCAACTTGGAAAATATTGATAATAGATGAGATACAAAATTTCTTAAACTTGTCTTTTACTTTAATCATTTAGAAGTTTGCAATACTTACTTTAGAAGATAAGCAGAAACCACAAAGAGTAAATAGAAGGCAGAGTATTGAATCCTAGGACCGATTTCTTCCTGGAATCACAATAAAAGAAGTCGATAAAAAATACAGATGAGAGCATGAGCTTATGCTCAGTCCTTTTCAGGACTATTTCTTGAAAGATAACCCTACACAACATGGTGCAATCGCAAATCTTTTTGAAGGACAATTTGGAAGTGAGAGCATACATGTATGTTTCATGATGTTTAAAAAAAACCCAGAACTATATGAGTATTATCACTCCTATGCAAATACAGCACTTACATGCCAGATGAATTACTGAACAATCATAATTTCTCCAATGAGAAAACTGTATAATCTGAAATATTAACTGGGGTTCTATAATTCGCTAACATTTCCACTCACTATACCCATAAACTTGTGTAAAATGATCTTTTAAAATGTGAAAGTAACAAGTAAATATGCTGGATATTCAGTAAATTAGCTACAAATTTATATACTCTAAAATATTGGCTTTTCACATTCTATTTCTAACTTGAAGAACATTTTAAAGGTTGGCATGCTTGTTCTATTGTGCTCTTCACAATGTCACAAATAATGTTTTTATCGTGACTTTCTTTAGCATTCTTTTTATCTAACTCAAGATAACAAAACTCACCTTTTTAACTTTCTGGAAATACAATTCGGGAAAAGCATGGATCCAGTAGGCAATCTGTGAAATAAAAGAAATAATGAGGTTTCAGTTTCTTCTCCATCTTTGTAATTAGAAGTATGATTTATTCTGTTTATTTGATAAGTGCATAAATGTTAAAACAGTAAGTGCCCCCTCATCCTTCTCTACCTCCTTGGCCCATATTCCGATAGCAAGGTTCAACTTAACCCGGGACTAAGCTATTGTCATTTAGACCTGGGCTATTCTAAAGTTAAGCCAATGTTCTTAATGACAAGAACTTTAGACCTGGGTCAGAGTGACACCTTGCTATTGGAATACAGGCCCTCATTTTTATTTCTTGTAATTTCACATTCATGTTTACTTGATTTACACCAAAGAGTGCTTACATGCTCAGGAAATCAAACTGCAACATGTATACAAGAGAGCAACAGATTTTTTAAATAAAAAATTTGATAGCCAACGTCAAAATTCAACCGGTAGACTAAAAGCAATGATGTTCCTGCACACTGATGGTACTCGTTCACATTTGCAGCTAGAAAAGTATCTCCATCCAAAGAAGACATGAAAAGGTACAATTTCCCGACCTGACTAATACACATTTTTCAAGTGATTACTGCTGCAAAAGGATGCTTTTAAATGCTGAAAAGAGACTGTAAAGAATGACCGTATTATCACAGGAGATTAGGATTATGATTATGCATGTTAACTTTTCGTAAAATTTTGTACAGATTATTTTTGCGGGTCTTAAATTTGCCGTCAGCGCAAAGCATGAAAATTAAACCCGCCTCCCAAAAAATTTCCACCATACAGTTGTACTGACCATCTTTGTTTCATTCATTCAGCTTTCTGGAAGGAGAGGAGGAAATAAACGCATGAAATTCCTGGATGACTAGCTCTTGTCTTTAGTGTTATCATTAATGTAGCCATGTGGTCTTTCGTAACATGAGAACAATTAGATGCATCAATAATGTGTCATATCGTACAAATCACCATATCGAGTTAACATCAGTACCCAACAAAGTCTTGTTAAGGATAATTCTACCATGACCTTGGAGAAAAACAGTTTACAGCTGATTGCCAGCATAATTATGCATAATAGTTTTTATCATGAATATGGGAGTGTTGCTAGAAAGTTGCACTCAATTGGACGTTTCAGTTGGTCTGTAAGAACCAATAAAACTTATTACATGCGTCTTTAGAAGTGTGGTCTGTGCACCAATGAAAAAATGTGTATAAATTTTTGACTAATTTGCAGTTGATTTGGAATTGATCGCAACTTTCAAGTAACAACCTTATTGCCAAAGTCACATAGAAGCCCAGAGGCAAGATGATCCAACCTCACTCTTTATTTGGAGGCAGTTAACTGTGGAGTGAACAAAGAGTCGTGTTCAATTTTCTTGCTTTCAGGCCCCGAAATGACTGGGGTTCAAGGAAACCAATCAACAATACTGAATACTGATCAATTGTTTTTAAGACTTACCTGAATAATGAAGTAAAATTTTGATCTGAAGGATAACAGGATATGAGGATAACCTTCCCACAAATGAGCCAAGTTCTGAGTGAAGCCCTCCTGTAAATGAATGCAAAATACACAGGTGAAATACAATTCATAAAGATATTGAATTGCAACAAATATACATGTCATACAGAAATATCTGTATTACAGCAGATTTCTGAAGATGATCATGATGATGTGATAAGAAATAAACCTACAAGTGTTTTTCACCTTTTTTCCATAATTTTTTTCTTTTTCTCATAAAAATATCTCATTTCAAGTCACAACCATGGTGTGAATTTCCTTCAACAAGAAATTTATCCAAAAAGCTGCACTCTACCCAGGAGTAATTGGGGACAGAAGAAGCCAGCTACACATTACCTGCTTATTTTTCCACCCTATGGCTGCATTGATGCTAGGCTTGAACTATCATCCAGTACCCTTGTAATGATATCGGAAGCACTTTGAGCAGGCTCGTGGACTTGATAAATAAAAATCCCAAACATTATCATTTTTATTAAAAAGAGGTTGCTACTTTTCATTACTATTCCTATTATACCATATGTCCCAAAAAATGACAACGGGGCTTTCAGGAGTAATAACTTTTGAAAATGAATATGAAAATAAATATGAAAATAAATGCGGTTTGGCATGTCGAACATATAACTATTCACCTATATCTGGTGAAAATTTCAGGAGATTTGCTTCAGTGGTTACAAAGAAATGAAGCTTTTTGTAGCGGATGTCATAATTCCGTTCTGCACAAGTTTCTTTTATCTTTTNCAAATGCAGATAAAAAGACATACATGTACATGTATGATAATGTATTATCAATATCAACTATAAGTCGAAAAATAATCGACTTCCGCGAATGTCGAATTTTATGTAAGTCGAAGTTTTTTCTTCGGTCCCGATAGATTCGACTTAGGCGAGGTTGACTGTATATAAAGATCTTGTAAGAGGTCTCATTTCACATCCCAACCATGACATTCTATTCCTTTAACAAGAAATTTATCCAAAAGCTGCACTCTACCCAGGAGTAATTGGGGTCAGAAGGAGACAGCAGCAGATTACCTGCTCATTTGTCCACTCTATGGCTGCATTGATGCTAGGCTAGAACTACTATCCAGTACCCTTGTAATGATATCGGAAGCATTTTGAGCAGGCTAATGGACTTGATAAATATAAATCCCAGACATTATCATTTTTATTAAAAAGAGGTTACTATTTTTCATTACTATTCCTATTATATTGCTCTCTTTCATTGAGGATGATGACTTAAATTTTGTGAGATTATAATCACTATTTTGAGGAGAAATAAGAAAAAAAACCTACCTTCATCATGATGTCCATTCCCCAGAGGATTGAGAAGAGGTAAAAGGTTACCAGTTGACCTGACTCGTTGAACTTTGAATGTTTCACCTTAGACAGGTGTAGCTTTCGATTCAGTTTCTGTTCGCAACAAAAAAATAAAAAAATCATGAAATTGATTAAATGGACGTAATTTCAATGCTGTATTGTTATAATTCTGACATCCCACAATGACACACATAATTTTCCAAGGGTCTCCCTAAATATATTTTAATGTATCGTTGTCATTTTAATGGGGGGGGGGGAAGGAAATTAAAAATAAAAGGGGGAGAAAAGAGAAAAGGAGGAGAAAAGAGAAAAGGGGGACAAAAGAGAGGAGGGGGACAAAAATCTATCAAATGCAAATGAGTAGGATATCAAAGAAAGTTAATATTACTCACGACAACACCAAGTATGTTTTTCAAGTGCAATAATTCAGCTTTCTTTATAATCTGAATTGAAATCTTTACTCTCCCCGTTTTGTTTAAAATAGTCATGTAATATTTCCAGATTCATCAAACCAATTTCTCCTTTTTCATGTAATGATTCAAACCAATCATTAATGGGCTATGTGCAATACATGTTGTCATTGCCATGCAAGAATTTCATTATAGATCACAACCTTTCTATAATGCACATGCCTACTTCACAATAGGAATAAAATGTATGATCATGTGCATTTAATTTCATTATCACATATGAAATGTATGCCTAATATGTAATGTAATATCATGATTTGATGCAAGTTCGATAAAGTAGGATCTAGGGGCCCGATTTACTATGCATGTTGTATTGGTGCACCAACTGTACAGGACTATATAAATTACAATTAACTAAATTATCCTTCGTTTAGGTTTCAGTGAATCAAACATGCACTTGGGATATTTTAGTTATTGTTGTGCATGTACTAGAAGTTTAGTCTAGTGCATGATAGAGCATGCATCAGGGCGCTACAAACCCACTTGCCCGTATGCCCAGGGCAACAAAATGAAGCTGTCGGGCAAGTAAATAAAACTGTCACTTGCCCAAAAGGGCAAGTAGCAGCTTTTTCTAGTTTTCATCTACATGAACAAATCGGCATAGGCCATCAATTTGGGGGCACAGGAAATTCTGTTCGGGCAAGTGATTTGAAAACTTGGTTGCCCGACTGGGCATCTGGGGAAAAAGATTCTTGTTGCACCCAGCATTATCAATGTTTAACAGAGCATTGACATCCTTCAACGTTGCCTTGATATCTCTAGAAGAGTAGATCATAAGGTCTATGCATCAGGCTGCACACGACCATTCTTTCATTAACATAATTTACTAAATGTCCTCAGTCAGGTTTTCTCAATGCAGTAGTACCGTAATTAGCCCCCTGGGTAGACAACCTACGATTTCACTGTTTTGATGCTTGTACATGGAGGCCCAAATCACACAATTCACGTGTTCCAAGCACTTTCTAAAGATATGTAAAATCTTGGAATATATTAACATGCTCCTAGTATATTGATCATACGGTCTAACCGAGCTATGTACTGTTCGAAAAAGTGAAGAACAACGGACAAAAATGAAAAAAAATCCCATTTGAATCTTCATAATGACTCAAGCAGACAGAAGAAATTTCCTTCCTTTGTTCGACAGAGGAATGTAACAGGTGTCGCATTTGTTTGCTGAATGTCAGGTCTGAAAGGGGACTTGTTAATTCTTCCATTTTCCCCTCTTCCATTATATTATAAAATAACCTACATGTATACATGTACATGCACAAATGCCACTATGTTATGATATCTTTGCCATAATTTGCTAATTTCTATAAAAATGCATAATTTATCATATGTACCTGTGTAAAGTGCATTACATCCATAACAAAGCATTCTATATAATTTTTCAAAATGGTGCAAAAATTAGGGGAGTAATGCTGGGCATAAATGTCTGCGGTGTGACTGGGCCTGTAGACAATATGTGTGAATCTGAACATTGTGGTCAATTATAGTGATTTGATGATCTTAACTAGCTACAGGGAATCTATTAACATTTCCAACACAAGAATGTGGTTATGACCAAAGCGCCCACACAAATCAAGGAGATCTATTACAAAAATTTTTAAAAATAAGAATGTTGCAGATCAAAATAGTAAAAGGCAATGCTTTAAAACATGCAAATGTACCAGCATGTGGTTGTACATTAAAATGTCAAAAGTAATACTTTCTTTAAATGTGGTTACACGTAAGCATTTCATATAAATCATTCTAGGGCCAATGATCGATTTAGTATTTCATGAATTATTTTTAGCACGCAATTTGCTTTGTTTGCTTTATTGAATGAACAAAGATTATAGACACAATTGTAAAAGAAATGCAATATATCATGACCATAATCACACATTTATATTTTTCGTGCATGCGACAGGCATTTTAGAATTCATTTCACTCTATTTGGAACTGAGACAATTAAGAATAGGTTTTCTAAATTGTTGTCTACCATTGATGGGTTTAAACACCCTGAGCTAAATTATCAATCATCACTTCTTTTTTT
>BQKZ01001651.1:73232-92052 GCA_036244855.1 Temnopleurus reevesii
TTGAAAGTGACAAAAATGGGAGAGGAAAAGAAGGCAAGTGAGGGAAACGAAAAGAAATAAATAATGCAAGTTCGGGAGATAGAGAGAGAATCATTCAAGTAGGGAATGTAATTGGGAGAAAAGAAAGAATACAAAAGCATGAAAGAGAAAATATTAACGACGAATGCAGCAAAGTTATAGGAGTGCGCTTCATGTATGACAAGTGAAAAGTGAACAAATTAAAGGAGGCGAGTGTATGCATCGATGGGGTGGGTAGAAAAAAGAAGTACTGACAGTTTGTATGTAGGTGTGAATGTGTGTAATTGAGAACTTTGACAGGAATTATAAAGAGTGTGATGTAAATGGGTCTGTACAAGATTATGTGAAAAGTGTGTATTTGTATATAAGTATGCGTTTAGATGTGTGTTCGTGCGTGAATGTGGCTGTTGAAAAAATGAAAAAAAGATTATAGGTGCTTGTGTGTTCAATGTGTGTGTGTGTGTGCGTGCGTGTGCGTGAACATATATTTTTTCTGTCTCAAAAGCGAAAAGAGAATACAGATACTTAAGTGTGCGTGCGTGTGTATTTGCGTTGGTGAAAGTATAGTATTCGTGTCTCACAAAAGCGGAAAGAGAATGCAGATGTGTGTGTGTTTGTGTGAGAGATGCATTGGCAGAAAAAAAAGTAATCATGTTTGTGCGAGTGACAAAAGATGATGACCCGTAGATAAAAACAAAATCAATACTGTAAAAACGATATTTTATAGAGAAATAAGTAAGGGGTACAGATAAATCCAGAGAGTGATTCATATGATTGATAAAAAGGTATTATTGGTGAAAAAAATTCTTTACAAAACAAAAGTTCAGTGGGAAAAAAGTGCCACTTACAACATTATTAAATTGTATAAAAACAACTGGGTAGAGAAAGGACACAGAGAGAAATGGATAACTAGAGGAAGATGGAAATGGAGATATCCCTCTCACTATCCACGCAACGCACTTTTCCTCTAATGTATGTTACGTAACATACAAGCCTCTTCTGTAAATCGAGCCTATTTGTATCCCAGCGGGGTTGTGGGATGATATACCGCATGATTGGGCGCCACGCGACGAGATATTCGGACGCCAAATGCCGCCAGGGAAAGATGATGAGTCGATTATTCGCTTATGCTCGACCAACGACGAATGTTGTTTGATAGGATGATTTTCGGAACCTCTTACATTGCGAAAATCACTAATCTTGCATAAACCCCCTCCTTTAAAATTCTGCGACCTTCTATCAGTATTTGTATAATGTTACTGAAGTGGAGCTTCAGAACAAATGATGTACCTTTTTAGTGACAGTGTCCTAGCCTCATTTCTGTATGTATGATTCATTCCTTTGTTTACGGCCCCTTTCTTTCGTCTTATCTTTTACCGTTCTTTACTTGCCCCATTAATCACATTTTCACCATACCCTGACTTGTATTTTAGTTTTGCTTATTAGTCCTGCTACTTTATCTGACGCTGAATGTGCTGTGAATTTGTGTCGTATTTATTTTATCACATATATTTATGGATCGAGTTTCGAGAGAGATAGATATCAGCTTGGCGTATGTTATATTCAGCGTTCAGTTTAGAAAAAAGAAAGCAAGGGGAAGAAGAAAGAAGAAGAAGAAGAAAAAAGGAATGAGAGGAAAAAGAAGAAGAATAAGATATATGAAATTAAAAAGAAGGACATAATAGGAAGAAGAAGAAAAGAAAGAAAGAAGGAATGAGAGGAAGAAGAAGAAAACAAGATAAAATAAAAAAGAAGGAAGAAGAAGAAAGAAGAAGAAAAGAAAGAAAGAAGGAAGGAAGAGGAAGAAAGAAGAAGACAACAAGAAGAAAAGAAGGAAAGAAAGAAAAAAAAAGAGAAGGAAGAGGAAGAAAGAAAGAAAGAAGGAGACAAAATAAAGGCGTTAATACGTAAGCGGGATATTGTTCCGAAATGTCAGATGTATAATTTCAAAGGAAACATGTTTCATAGCGTCACAACGATCCCCCATAGTCGTTGAATATTTAGGTTGAAAATCTACATTTGAATGTTTTAGAGAATCAAATGTGAAATGAATGGTTGAAATATGAGATTAGATAATGTTTGTACCTTAATTGTCATCCATATTTTTAAAACATCTCTTACCTCTCTCTCTCTCTCTCTCTCCCTCCCTCTCTCTCTATCCATCTCTCTCTCTCTCTCACTCTCTTTGTTTCTACTTCTTTCTCCCTTTAATTCTACGACAAAGGATTCTGCAATCGATAACGAACAAAGTTTTTAGGGTTCTAGTCATAAAAAAATCCTTCTAGGCCGTCTCGGCTGGCGCGTGGCATATTAGCAACGATCTTGAATACAAAAGATCGAAGACGAAGGAGAAAATAAAAGCTCCGAAGTTGCCAGTTTTGTTTAACAAAAGCGCAGTGAAAAAAAAAGAAGACAGGATTATTATAAGTAGGCACGCGTCTTGTACTAATCTGGTTAAAAAGAGTTGTATAATAATGCAAATGTTTCGTCTTGAGCAGTGTTTTGAGTGCGTGTATAACAAGATTCATTTAAGCCTTTGCGGTTGAAACAGGTGTAAGAGATTGCCGAGCATGTAAAAATACGATAGATTATGTAGTTTTTCGACTGCGAATTGTTGATCAATTATATCCATATAATTCATCCGAGATATTTCATTGCATCTAATTAATAGTTTTGACGATTCGCGTTGTATTCATCGTACAATGAATTATTTCTTCAATTTGTAATCATGAGGACATGTAATACGCTTTATCAAACAAGCCAACAACAACAACCACAACAATAACAACAATAACAACAACAACAACAACAACAACAACAACAGGTAGAAGACTTTATACAAAAGAAACCCAAATTTAAACTTAAAACTGATCATTCCCGATGTTAGTTTGATTTACGCATATCCACCCGGAGGAGGTAAGAATTACTGTTCAAATAATTAAATTTAAAGGTCTATCACGACTGCATCAGTGCATAGTACGTACACAATAAAACAAACAAACAAACAAACAAACAAAAAATCAAGCGAACGAACGAACGAATAATAAAATACGAAAACAGATTAAAGCACAACATGATACACAAAAAACTTTAAAATATGATACAGCATCTAAATTTTTTTTTAAAAAAAGATAATAAGACGGGTGCTCCTAGATTACTGCACTATCGTAAGTATACGGCTACCCTATCCCACGGGTAAAGGCCAACAAGCTCTTGACGGTAACGTGCCCTTGGAAACGCAATATACCGGAGTAATTAGCCCCCCGAAAATAGTGAGCGAAGATGATGATCATCCTCTTCATCATCACGCCACGCCGGTCTTCCTTATCTTCCATCAGCAAAGCGAGAGAGATGAGGAGGAGGAGAGGATGAGATGATGAGAGTGCAGACCCCCTGTGTTAATTCAATGTCAGTTCGTTTCAACGTCAGTTCGTTGTCGATAGAATTATGTGACACGGAACAATTTCAAATTGTGCTAGTAATGCACTATTTTCCTTTCATATTGCTTTAAAATTATTACTTATTATTTCTGTCCTCGGACGTTTGTTAATCCAATGCTTATCCTGTCGAAATATATTCAAATAAATAAAAATAAATTAAAATATCTCTCCGAAATAGTGAGCGAAGATGATGATCATCCTCTTCATCATCACACCACGCCGGTCTTCCTTATCTTCCATCAGCAAAGCGAGAGAGATGAGGAGGAGGAGGAGATGAGATGATGAGAGGGGCGAAGCGTTGGAGAGCATGGGTATTTTTTGATGGGGGCAATTTCTTAACCTCTTTTCCTTACTATTCCATTGAGCCATTTTTTTTTCATTGGACCACCTTGACGACATGATGAAAATTAGTTTATGAAGTAAATGATGATTAGATAAGAAAATGAATCGAAATAAATGAATCGGAATAAATGAATGAATTAATCCATAAAAAGATAAACATATGAATAAACTCTCTACTGCTAATGAAAATCTTATGACCGATTTCCTTTTAGAATTTAGAGTCCAAATGATTTGTGCGGAAAAAGAAATCAAAACGCTCTGTATTCCTGTAAATCTAATGTTTGAGAACTTATTCTGCGACGCACACCCAAAAGACACAGACAGACACTTACACACATACACACACACATAAACACACACACACACACACACCCACACACACACACGCACGCACACACACATTAGTTCAATCATCCCGTCAAATTACCAAGTTTTGTTTTCGTCCTGCTAATAAAGAAACAAGCAGAATGCCACATTCAAAGAAAACACACTCACAAACAAACAAATATACATACTTACATACACAGACAAATAATTTACTTCTCACAAAATGAAGAAAAGTAACACACTCTCCAACCCGGCCGCCCCTCCCCCACTAAAAAAAATGCCTAAGCCGCCCCTGCGCGAAGGTCCAAATCGGATGCGATGCAAGGCGGTGACCAGTAGCCATGATGCCGTTAGATGGGCTGTTATGTAAGGCTGCAGCAGATCCGGCGCTTTGCAGACGACAAACATCAATTCACTCTTCCTTCTCGCTCATAAGGCTCCCTCTCTCCCGTATCACTTACAGCCCACTTCACATCTAAAACTTAAAAGCATTCTTTAACAACATGAACGATGCCAACTCATCGCAAAATCGTTTTAAATGTATTCTGTAAGTATTAGTTTCAAATTCTTGAATGAAATTTCAGTAATGATAAAAATAAATGTAATTTATATACATGTATATCCACTCTGCTGAGTGCTCAAGGCGCTTTTGCATTATTATTACCCTGGCTTTAGCCCGGCGTACACCAGCGCACATGGCATTTTAAGGAATAAATATTTCTGCCAGGTACCCATTCACCTCACCTGGGTTGAGTGCGGCACAATGTGGTTGATTTTCTTGCTGAAACACTGCATTCAACGCATCCCTGCAAGAAGTACAATAACACATATAAAGGTATGAAATGATACAGATAAACAAAAATAACAATGCATACATGAATTTATTAATAACAAACAAAACCATCAACATGGAATATTATCTATCTTTGAAAAAAAATTATGATCAAGTGAATAAGAATATTTTCAAGTAAGCACATACAAATTTTGCATGTATATGCCTTATACAATCGTACTAATCATTCAAACATATAGTAAGATAGAACAATAGCGACATAACATACTTAATCGATTGTAAAAAAAAAAAAACAACCACAATTTTTACCGTGTTTAGATCAAATCTATCTATCTATCTATCTATCTATCTATCTATCTATATATATATCTATCTATCTATCTATCTATCTATCTATCTATCTACAATTTGAATAATGTATATTCCAGAGATCTGACATGCACTGAGTTCCATCAACAATTGTTCGAATATCCTGATTTTTAACCCTTTATCGGTTACATTCGCATTTTTGCTCAACTATTTAGAGAGGTCGAACGAATATAATCGTACATTCATCTCTATATTTCTTTGATGATATCTTTATAATTTTAATAACTAAAATGTAAAGTGGAGGCGCCGTAGTGTAGTGGACCTGGCTCTTGCCTTTCAACCAGAGGGCCGCGGTTTGAGTCCCACCCATGGCGTTAATTTCATTCAGCAAGAAATTCATCCACATTGTGCTGCACTCAACCTAGGTGAGGTGAATGGGTACCTGGCAGGAATATTTATTCCGTGAATTGTCAAGAGCGCTGTCGTACGCCAGGCTAAAGCCAGGGTAATGATAACAAAAAACGCCTTCAGCAGAGTGGATATGTGCACTATATAAATTGCATTTATTATTGTTATTATCATTACTTATATTTCTTTGATGATATCTCTATAATTGCAAAACTAATGATGTAAAAGATCTCATAATTATAATGACAGCATGTTGTCTGAATTTTTCATGTGAATTGGGTATGAAAGCACTTTCCAATAATTGGATGTGCGTGCACTTACCCAGAGCTTCTAATTATCTTTGTACGAAGGGCATATATAATATATATGTATTTCACAAACCGACTCGGCAAACAAATTCGCCTCGTTACGTAATACTTTAATTGCATTCGCTATCCCCACTCTCTCGCATCGCACCATTTCACCTTCAATATATATTGCAACTTTCGCTTTTTTTCTTCTTTACTGTTTTATTATCCCGGCCGAGCTTTCTGCCGTTGATGAGTCGCCGAGCTGAGCTCATTGATGGAGAAGGAGAGATGTCACGAAGGAAGTGAATTATGGCGTCATTGATTAATTATCACCACCGGGGAGATGGTGTGTGTGTGNAACTTTTTTGGGGTAAATGTTGACACCCATACCTATTGACAGCCAAGAGAAATTTTTGTCAAATGTTTTCATAGTCCATTTTTACATCAATATCACCAACCTGTGGAGTTTAATGCCAAATTTTCCACTATTCAGTATGTAAAAAGTTCATTGACCTTTTGACCTTCAATTTTAAGGTTGAATGCTTGTCTAACAATTTTATTGTATTTGATTTCATCTTCCTGTAATAATTGGTCCATTTTTACACAAAAATCATCAACCAACGATATTCTATCTTGGAGATACCATTACACAGTGTGTAAAAAAAGGTCATTGACCTTTGACCTTGACAAAAAGCACTTTCCCCAACCCTCGTTCGCTCTGATTTTTTTTTGGTAAAGGTTCACACCCATACCTATTGATATCCGTTAACAAACCATTTCCAATAATTTTATTCCAGATGGTTTCTAATTACGGGATACTAAGTTAAGGTATATACAATCATAATTGTATATAAATGCTTTTTTTTGTCTTGCACTATAGGTTGTTTATGTTTTGATACTGTTCGGAACGATAATATCGATTTCCACGATTCGTTGTTCTTTTATTACTTCCGTTTTGCAATTATAAGCAATATTATTTCTGCAATGGGGTCATGCAATCAAGATCTATAGATCGTTTAATCTTGATCCCCACCCATATTTGCATTCTTCTACTTTTATTGCTATTTGTTTTCTATTTGTACATGGAATTTTATATGTATGTATTTTCTATATTGTACATGTTTGTATTTTTTTATGCATTTTTTATGAGTGAAATAAATATTGAATATTGAATTGAATTGAATTGAATACCCCTTTCATTGGTGCAATGTCTTTTGAATCATACAAAGATATTTCAAACAAATATATTTTTGACAACTTAGAAAGGGGAAAGTTGGAGAGGTGGAACTTGAATTCGAAAAGATCACAGAAAATTTGCAACATAGGAGTCAGAAAATCATACCGAAGATAGTCGAAGATACCATATTAAAATCCAGAAGAGGAGGAAAGTTAGGGAGATAGAAATTTAGAGATCCAATTTAGGAAAATTGCGTAAAAAGGGAAGAGCAATAAATTCTTTGTTTATCGCTCCTATGAGTTTACCGCCACATACAGACTACCGTACTGCCGTAATCGCCATGCTGAGTCTTGAAATAGGTTTTTTTTTAAATAAGGATCATGGAGGCAGGCTTCGCTCCACATGAAAACAAAGGGAGGGAAAGATAATCGTGAATTTTATAGCAATAATAATGGGTATAATTAGGAAAAAACAGTAAAATCAATCGACTTCTTAGCGCGGATATTTTTGTTAATAATGATGGATGATTAAAGTTGTCGTGGAACCAAGAGATGATACTATCTCTTTGGTAAAATTATATTAGCCAAATGTAATGTAAAATGTATTTCAAAATTAGGGAAAATCTCTCAACGACATGTAGACTCCTTATATTATTTATATAGATAAAATATAAAAGATCATGAAATTCGGAGTATTATTTTTTTCAACCAACCGAGAACATTTAAACCCAATATGAACAGAAAAGTTGAAAATCCAGTACATTTCTCAACGTTAAATCCCCGGTCACATAGGACCGCGGAAGCAACACGATTCACCCCGACTCTTTGTTAATTCACAGTTAACTGCCTCAGAACATCGAGTCGGGGTGAATCGTGTTGCTTCCGGGGTCCTATGTGACCGGGGCTTTAGACGAAGCTTTCCCAAATTTCTTTGGAGTGTAGTCATGTGAATCACGACTCGCGTATTTGTATTGTTTTCAACTCTCAGGGCCATCGAGGTTGTTGCCATTTTTTTAACTGATAAAGGTACCCTAAATAAATTAAACCGAACAAAATATAAAATGTCGACTGAATTGTCTGAATTCGATGTTATGGAATATGTACGGTAGAGGGAAAGTTGTTTCATTTAAAAACAAATTATTTCAACTCGAGTACCTTTATCATGGATATTTCAAGAAATTTGTTCACACCGCTTCTTTGTTCTCAGAAAAGAAAACAAGAAAGAAAAGAAAGAAAGGTTTCATGTCATTTTTTAGAATGAGGAGAGAAAGAAAAACTCGTGAACATCCAAGCGCATCAAATCACACACCGCTCCTTCTCTCCTAGAAGCAACGCAACGGATCACTAATCTGGTCCAGTGCACAAAGTTAGCCTTTACCGACCAAAAAAACTGACCAATGAACGAGCGGTCAGTAGCGAATGATCAGCCAATCCGCCCCTCCCCTTGACCACTCGCTCTCCCTTTCATGTTATACATACATGTGGGGCCTTTATCATTATCCCTTGTCGATTGACCGATGGGCTGGAGGAACAGATGAACATTATTGATCTTCGCCTATCCTCTGACCAGTCCGGAGCGACCTCAGATCATTTTTTAGCCCATCGTTGTCGGGAGGACTTGGACTGTTCCCTCCTCTTTCGAGAAAGTGAGGTGTAGCTCTTCAATATTTGACGTTAAAAGTAAAAGGAACGCCACTGTTTCCACCAGCGTTTCAATTTTGCTCTTCTCTATTACCAAGCTATTTATCTAAGTATTTGGCGAATTTATCAACCAAAGTATAATATTCATTTCTACAAATGAAAGAGCAAAGACAAAATTATTCTGTCCCTCGTTAAGCAACTTTGTTACAAGAAGGTTCGACAATAAATATTGGCTAGTTTCTCGAGGAAAGCATCCGTTGTCCAAACCTCCACATCTTTCATCATCGAAGGAGGCCGTCTTCCATCTCTCCATCATCAAAAATTCAGAGGAGGTGAGTACAATTTTTGAAATTTTACAAATGTAAAGTTTTATTAAAGTAAATGATTTTTCTTTTCTTTCTTACAATGTTTTAGTAAAAATTTGTGATAAATGTTCGTTATCAATTTTTTTTTACAAATATATGTTTCCGGGGTAATTTCAAACTATTTTTAAAGCAATTTACTTTTCAATCACAAGATTTCGCTCTGGATACCTATAAGGGTTTGCACGTGATATTAACGAAATTGAATGATCGAGTCGTAAAATCGCTTGAGAGCAGTAGAAAATAGACTAGGAAAACCTATACTTATAACATATAATATTTTAGTGCTCAATTGGTCTTAGTCCAATAGAGATTTTTAATTCAAATTGAGTTATTGTGATTCGTTCCAGGACTATTGAAATTAATTCATAGTTAAAACCAGAAACCCCGCTAATTAAAGACGCCTGATTTAACCCAAGGTTTAGAATTAAATAATGGCAAGAATGTCAGTGAGTCTCTCGTTAAAGAAAGGGTTGCAAAGTGTATTTCTTTTATAATTCATGTTTTAAAAAAGTAGAATACATTGAGAAAAAAGTTATACATAATTCTAAGCTAACTATTTTTATTTAAAATGACCGGTTGCTTTGATTGTGATTGTTGCTTGTATACTGCTTATAGAATACAGCAGGATGATTTGATTAATGTCAACATTGCAAAAGATAAATCAATTTCCTGGAATTTTTGTTTCCTAAAACATTTCTGTTTTAATCTTGTCGAAATATGTTTTATGAAGTGCTCTCTGCCAGTGAAAATGGGTGTTAACTTTTCGGAGAGTCAATTTCAGGGAAAAGTAAATTGCCAGTGAAATTACGGTAAATTTTGAGAGAAAATTTGAGTTTTCATTCTTTTTAGAGTGACCTCATTAATCACTCACGAATATTCAAGTGAATTTTAAAAAATACACAAATTCTCGCAATTCGTACTCTTATTTCGATATTTCAATATTTCAAAATGCCTATGAAACGAATCCAACTCTGTTGTATTGACACATATATTTTCTTTTGTGTTACCGAAGCAATTGCTGAATTTCTTAAGACTTGCTTGTATAATTTGCTTCGTGCAATGATACTGGATGTATAATTTTATTTCTCTTTATATAAACAAATATCAATTTTTTTTCTGTCACTGAATTCTAGTGAATACATTTTCAAAATTTCCAATGACGGATTAAGTTTTGAAAGTTATCACATAAAATAAAACCAACCATTTCCAATGACGAATTAAGTTTGGAAAGTTATCACATAGAATAGAACCAACCATTTCTATTGTTATTTGTATATGTTCTCTTGAATATTGATTTATTCAATGTCTTACTGTGCTAATATTTCTTTTACAATAAAAAGGTTATATAACGGTCAATATCGAATTATAATGCGACACATGTGTTTAAAAGACTAATTACAATCCATTTTTCAGTTATCGTATACAATATTCCTCTTTGCTTGCATTCTTAAAAAGTACAGCACTTTTCACCACTAGCAGAAGCGCATCTCATTTGAGAGTCTTCAGATTTTTTTTTGTAAAGGAATCTATTGCATTTATCTTGGGCTTCTAACATGGAACATTAGCCTATGTTACCTCATTATATGCACATGATTACATAAGAATATTATTTTCATCGAAACTGCTCTAAACTACAACAAACTTTGGTCTGAAATTTTCCAAATTTATTTTGCAACTATACCACCATTTGATTCGCTTTAATTTGGCTACATCTTACGTTACTCTCATGATACCTGTTTCCATTAAGGTACAACTTTTCTCAGGTTTGAACGTGCTATCTTGTAAAACAGTGCTTTGTCAAATTTTGACACTACAAAAGAGCGTTTTCAAACCTATCCCTTCCTGCTACCCTGCGTGAAGTATCCTTAGCTGGCCCCCCTCGGATAAATATTTTTGATCAAACATAGCGCAGATAATTAATTGCAATTCCTAATTCTTATGTTCCTAATCGATTGGAAAACAAAATTAAGTTTAATTTCTCCCATTATACAGCGGAATTCCCCAAAGTGCGCCGGCAACATAAACCTAGTTACCATCGTCACAAAACGTTGATACTCTTTTAAACTGCAGACAAAAAATGTGTTTTGAAAACACCATTTTACAGACAAAGACTTGTAAGTGATAGTAAGGATTTAATCGCATCCGCCCGATGTCTTCGGCAGAATAGGAAGCCCCCGGACGGGACTGCCTCCTTCTCCCACCTGCTTCGGGGCGATTCGGGGGGATTGTTCGGGACTTGTTTGTTCGAGGTTTTGTGGGATGCGCCCAGCGTGCGGTTGATAGGCCACGCATTGTCCTCTCGAATGCCTTCTTTTTTTCTTCTTTTTTTGTCTTTTTCTTCAGACAGATCTTGATGGAGAGGGTCTTCAAGTGAGCATGTCGAATTATGTTGGCTGGAGATTTTCTTTTTTTTCCCCTTATTTTTCTTTTTTTTTCTTCCTTCTTGCTAAAATAACTTTCTTCCAAACATGCAAGACATGATATAGATGCGCCAAATTAGCAGCCGCCCCCCCCCCCCCCCAAAGAAAAATGCATGAAAAAAAATAGCGTCGGTCGGTCGGATTTTTTTACATCTATTAATTCTATAAACACACAATCTATGCTAGTCAATAGGAAAATAGGACTTAAAAGGGAATTAAACCCATAGAACCAACCATTTTTTTTTGGGGGGGGGGGCTATCCTAAAAATAGAAATATCGCGTTTCAAAAAAATTGAGTTAAAAAATGTTTATATCCCTAGGTATTAAGTATCTCGCTCGATAAAGAGCTCCTACTTTTTTGCTGAGAAAAGCACATAAGCAATTGGCATGTTCAATTTTGAATTGAATTGCCAAATATTTAAATGATTGTATGCATTTTTTTTATATCGAAAACAAAAAGTAATATTTTTCTCAATGGAAACATTTCTTAAACCTTGCAGAAAGCTTGTTCAACAAAAGCAACGAACATCACAAAATGCAGGTTTAAATTAATGAAATAAAATATGGTTGCTTGAAGTTTAAACTCGAAAGACGATTTCCTCCAATTCGATATTCTCATGGCGAATCATTCAACTTAACCAACTTTTGATTAATATTAGATTTTTATGAATTTTATGTAATAAATAAACTTTTACCCGAGTTTAACAAGTAAAAATACAAGTCTGTTTATCAGATAGTTTAGCTTTTCGTTAAATTTTTTTTTGCGCGATTAGAAGTATAATTATAAATAAAAAAAGGGAGAAAATATATTATCTACGTGAACAAAAAAATAATTCTTTATTCGTGCAATAGATGCTGATGCGACTTTTTTTTTCTCTACTTGGTTTTGGATGGTTGTAAATTAATGTTTTCGTTTTTTTTCTCTCTATGAATAATCAAAAGTTAGAAAGAACAAGCACGTTCCTTCTTTTCATTCGTCCGACCCACCCGTGATTTTATAAGCCGTCACCAGTATTCAATTTTACTTCTCTTTTTTTTTTTTGCTACAATGGGATTTTGAGATTGTTTACCAAACACTACACTTGTTTCCTGCACTCAAAACAATTCCTGCTCTTGTTCTCGGCAGAAGTGTTTTCATATATCCATAAGTAAAGCTTCGAATCCTTTCGGAATGTCGATGTTTTTCTAGATGATGCGCACAAAGGACAGCTTCGCTCCTTTTTTCACCCTCAATTTCCGAATGTCAATACTCGAAATGCAAAACTGAGCCGCCCCCCAAAACGTTCTTCAAACACTCCGACCTGCACATCACGCGGATAAGTCTTAAAGTTTTATTCTTGAAAGAGTTTTCAATTGGTGGGACTATTGTTTGGCTTTGTTGGGGGGCCAAAACATCTCGACACTTTTCTTTTCGACGGACTGGCCTTTGCCATCCCGATCAAGTTATTTGATGGGCGCTCACGATTGCCTTTTTTCGCGGGACCCTCCGCGGTGCCAATCTCTTTCTCTCCCGCTACTTGTATATGGAGGTAAACTGTGAAGAAGGGGGCTTAGGTATAAGGCTGCGATTCACGAAAACAACCTATTCTTCTCGACGTAAAATAACAGTAGCGAACAAAGAATTGAAATCGCCAAACTGCACCTTTTTCGAGGGCCTATTTCGATTCTTCTCTCCGAAAAAGTCAAACTTGCTAATCCCCATCTTTTGTCGGCTGTGAAAGGCTTGCACTTTCTTTTTGCAACAGAAAGACCTTTGTAAACACGACCCTCCGTTTGTTTAAACAAGAAAGGTTTTTCGAGTGGTCTTCCTTTATATTCTCTGTTCAATCGACTTAATCAAACATATTTTCTAGTATTAGCAACACTATGTGAAACTTTGAAAAAGGAACATCATTAATATATACGACGAGACGACAAAATTTGGGTAGTTCTGTCTCGTATTTCGTTTAAGAAAAAGAGAAAAATAATTGTATATGAATTTCATTGATAAAAGCACCTTTACATAATTTGATCTCTCTTTAAAAAGACATAAAAGCTCAGCTCGGTAAAAGGCAAAATTTATTCAAATTGATTTTATTTTTTTAAATCGATAATTTTGCCATTTTTAAGAACAAAAGGCTATTTGTGTTTGTTTTGGGGCGCTTCCGAGTGAAATTGTTATATATTCAATGTGAAATATCTGATTGATTTTAACGAAATTTATTTAGACGTGATCATTATATTGATCATGATAATTACTGTCCAATTGGAGCAAATATCATGCTATAAATTTATAATTTGCCGGTTTACTGCATTTAGTTTTTAGAGTGTATAATCAATACCAATGTTTATTGTATTGACTATTGTATTGGCCAAAGTCTTATATAAACCAGATAATACTTTTGTACCATTGCAAAATAAAAGTTTTAAAGAATATATTCAAATTTACCATCTCACGTATTAGGCCTACTTAAAGTCTTTTTTAAAGTACAGTTCCGAAATGTATACCTCCAATCAGTATGCATATTAATGTAATAAATTAGGCCACGTTCAGATATATAATATCAATAATACATCGTTATCCAAATTTATTTCAGAACACTATCAGCATTCGGAAGCATCTCTTCCCATCACCCATCACCCAACTCGCCCAGCACTCCGGCGCCACTGAGCGCTGGAAACACCGCGAACTCGTCATCTACTGAAGACGAATCCGGCTGAATAATCCACCAACCCAGCGGGAATTGATAGCCTTCCTACGGGTAACTCCTCCGTTCATCCTCAACCATGCCTCGTGCATTCCTCATCAAGAACAAGCGAGCAAGAGTAGATTCCATCGCAGATGAGTTGCTAGCTCGACAGGAAATTGGAAATGATGGTAAGATTTTTTCATTTGATTAGATTTGATCTATTTCTTTTGTCCATTTTATTAACTCAAGGTGACAAGTGATAGTACAACTTAATTGAATAAAAATTGTACAAAATTGTACAATAATTACAATATGCATATAAATGTATAAAATGTTCATAAAAATAAAGTGTGCTAAGAACGATCGACTTTTGTATTAACAAAGTGGAGGGGCATGCAAAAAGAGCACTGCTTGAAGGACGCATACCCAGAAAGAAATTACATTAAAAGGAAAAAATATTAAAGACAAAAGTAAAAAAAAAAAAAGAAGATTCAACATATTCGTTGATTTCATCTCACACATCTACTTGACAGCACGCGCATATACTCTTCAGAAAACTGTTGATAATAATCTACCTATCGAATGGTTATATTTTGCTCATGAAACCTTGTAGTGGAAGTAAAAAAAACATCAAAGAATTTTAACCAATAATTTATTTGGACAATATTTAATATAGCACGCCGTGTATGAATCCTTTATGACATCCTATTTAGTTCGAAAATGAATAAGTCAAAATTAAAGTATTTAGAAGAAGAAAAAATATTCGACACTTTTTCATGATAGATTGATAATTTTTGCTACCAGCATGCTAGACTGCTTTCTTTAAAAGTCAAATTAGTTTCAGAAGAAAGGAATCGGTTTTTTTTTATACAATGTTCAAATTTTCTCTGTAGACACATTGAAAAATATTAGTATGGTAATGTCAAATAGACAAATATTCATTCTTCTCCCTGTCAACGCATTTTCATTCGACCTCTCACCTTCTGAGATTTTAATTCTGAAAATGATTTTTCTGCCAAGTCCAAGGTCGAATTGATCTTCAGTCATAAATTCATTTTGATGTTGTTGATGCGATTCACAAAATGTATATGAAAATGTATATCTATGAGTAAATGATTGTAGAAGAAGAATTTTAATATATAAATGTATAAACTATATTGACTTTATCTCATTTGCATTTTTTTTGTTCACCTTTTTCATACTTTCTCTTTTTTTTTAATTACAAACTGTGTTTTTCTGCTGATAATTGAATAGGCCATCGACCAAACCAAACCAAGCAATCATGATTACCACTTACTTTGCACAAGAAATCGTCACATAGGCCTAATGGTTTGCCTCTGTTTTCCTTCAAACAGATGGAGGTCCGGAGCCAAGTTTTTCTCCATCAAGCCTGGGTTATCACATTCGCACTGACCGCATGTCGAAGGTCAGCCTCGACGCTGCCGATTTGGACATCGAAACACGAGGCTTTCGGAACATACACCCCGCTTACACGCTGAACCCCGGTCTATACCCTCCCGCTCCACCCCTCNCGCACTGACCGCATGTCGAAGGTCAGCCTCGACGCTGCCGATTTGGACATCGAAACACGAGGCTTTCGGAACATACACCCCGCTTACACGCTGAACCCCGGTCTATACCCTCCCGCTCCACCCCTCCTCCGTCTGTCAGCGGGGTCAGCTTTTGAGAAAGTGCACCCCGCTGGGCCTTTACCTGAAGGTTTCGGAGTCGGGTATAGTCATCTCCCGGGAGGTGCAGACCCGCATCGTTTGGTTCTGAACTCTTGGCTGGCTGGGTATCCAGAGATTGCGGGTCATAATATCTTGCGCGATCGGCTCTTGAATCATCCTGCTTCGGCGTACCTACTTGCTGATCCAAAGCGGGGGCTGCATCATCTGCCAACCGGAGGGTTCTCGTCGAAACCTGTGGATGAACCGCTCGATCTCAAGATCCGCGAGCCATCTCGTGAAGGGCATGATGGCAGCAGGGATGACTCGAACAGAGCGTCTAAGCGATATCACTCAGATGACGTTCTGCCGATGAAGAAGCGCCCTCTAGCAGGGCCGCGAGGAATGAGCGGGTTGGAACAAGAGGATCGGCCGCGATATCCTCCAATGGCATCAGCTATCCATCCTTCAGCTTACCCATTCTTTGGTATTCCCTACGGTCATCTGCTAGCTCAGAGGTACCCTTCTGGATTTGGCCTCAGACCGATCGACCGCGACTGCTTCTTGAACCAGAGGGGCCAGCGATTGCAGAAGATGGACATGTCGCCACCGATGCCACGACACGCGTCACCGCATGCAGGCAGGGATCAGTCCCTCGGCTCCAGTCCCACTTTTGATGAGCAGGATGAAATCAACAGCAGTTCCTTGTCACCCAAAAGTAGTCCATACCGAAGCCCAACGATCCTTAACCAACCAAGGTACTCACTGTCTCAAGGATCCATGGATGCCAGCGACAGCGATTCCCAATCGCCCTCCTCACCGGCTGGTGGGAAGCGGCTCACCAGGCAGCCCATCCTCGGCGTCGAGTACATACAGAATGGCATCGACAACGAACTCAAGCACGACATGGTCCAGGAAACAGATAATCAACAACTGGAACTGCAAGATCCCGAAGAACAGTATCTCCTTCCGGAACGACTCAACCAAAACCAGGAACCTGAAGCAGCAACTGATTGCCCTCCTACTAATCCAGATGAGGCAGTGAACCTTCCCATCATACCGAAGTACACAGGAGAATCAAAGCCGGGACGAAGGTCAAACAGAGCCAAGACACCGCAACCCCGGAAGTACATCTGTGACATCTGCGGCAAGGGGTTCAGCAGAAGCAACACGTTGGTTACCCATAAGGTAAGAAACGCTCAGTTTTATTATTTATCACGATCATTGAAAAGAACTATAGATTAGAATTATGAAATAAAAATTATTATTTTGAAACGAAAATTGTCATTTTTATTTCAAATAGATAGACTGTATTGTTCATCTGAGAGTAATGAATAAAAGCATATTAACAAACATATAAAGCTAGGAAAAACAATGCGGAGGCAGAGTATAAAAGGTGTGAAATAGAAAAAAAACTTATTACAAATGCGTGAACAATTGTACAATATAAAATAATTGTCAAATAATATGACAGACACATTTAAAAGAAAAATAGAGTAATCTTGGAAATATTTCAGTCTCGAATTGAGTTAAGAATAGAATCGTAACGCTCACAGCTGTTTTCAGAGTAATAGAAAATCATCTAAACCAGAGTTATATGCCACTAAAATTATATCAAAGTGTCATATTTTTCACAGACTAGATGAAATTTATTTTTCTTTCGTCTTATTATTAACACTGTCTTATCTAGTGGTTGGAAATTTCCCCTTTCATTATATATAAAGATAATGCAAAGATATATTAAGGTTATTCGAAATGATTTTACGTTTTTATTTTATCCACATTCCAATGTTCTTGCTGTTCTATATTCATGTTTTTAATCTCAGGACCATGATGTAAAACAGTTTTAACTGATCTTGTTATCCTGGATAAATATGTTTTAATAAATAAATAAATAAATAAATCTAATCAAAAGCATCAGCAATGTTCGTTTTCCATCAATTTGAATAAAGAATCTTTTTCATTGATATTTAATCATTAGTACATTGATTGTTGTGAATACAAAGATTGATTAATGATGTACGAAACAATGTAATTAAGAATATTAGAAATCTTTGCTTTAATGAATTTGACAAAATGAATCACTCTGATGTGCTGATGGAGGCAAGTCGTATTCCTAACCCAACTTTCTTCCTTTCCGATGCTCACTACATCTTATCTCTATATAAAAGACACAAAATCTGTTCATAATAACTAAATCATGACAGTATTTTCCGCTATATTGCGCATTTGAGATCGAGTCGAATTAACAAGATTTGGATAATCTTAATTGCGTCCCGCTGAGACATCTTCAACTCTTTTCTGGAGCTTTTTAATTTTAACCTTTTTGGCTTAAATTCATGTTTTGATACTGGCAGCAGCTGTGCACAGCATCGTAATCTTCGGACAAAGCGCGAGATTACGTCCTTGCTTTCTGTCCGATTGTACTTACAACCACTTTCCCTGGTTCTATCGCATCTGACTTATCTCAAACAAAGAAAACGAAACAAATAACTGTTCTGGGATCTTCTAGACATCGAAAGGGTTTTCTGTTTGCTCTTTGCCAGGTGGGGTTTGTGCTTAAAACCCACTCTCCCCCTTTGTCTCCATTCATTTTACCTCGAGCGCAATGCAATCCATCGAAAGGGCGACAGCTCGCGAGGGTATTACGTAACAATGAAACGCGGGGGAATCGTCCCGGATCAATAGAATACGCTTATCCCCCAGACTCCCTGCATCCACGCGCCGAGTATCGATTTAACGGGGAGATAATGTGGAGAATAAAAGAAGGGGCACGCGAACCAAGCTAAAATGATATCGCTCATCCCCGCATTAAGATGTACAAAGGATGATGTTGTAGGGAATTGCTTTTTTGAATGTCCAATATGTTATGTTTTGGCTTCCCGCTGGCCCATTGATTTGACCAATTCATTCAAAGGCAAAACATGTTTTTTGAAGTCCTATTGATAAATATAT
>BQKZ01001652.1:13086-23605 GCA_036244855.1 Temnopleurus reevesii
GGGGGGGGTTAGGGAGCAGACAGAGGCCCGCGCATAAACGCCTGATGCTATAATGACACGTCATATTAATGTACGGTATGAATGTAAATATCCTTCTCTTAATGAATATTCGGGAGGGGGGCGGGGGCTAGGGGGCAGAGGCCCATATCAACGTATGCTAATTTAACGATGTATGTAAATATGATTATCACAATTTTTCTTATTTTTTGATGTAGACGCTCAATGTACTACGTCTTCAATCTCTTGGTTCCATGTATGCTGATCGCCTCCATCACACTCCTTGGTTTCCTCCTCCCAGTTGACTCAGGAGAGAAGGTATCTCTTGGTATCACGGTCCTTCTATCACTCACAGTCTTCTTACTTCTCATCGCTCAGTCAATGCCGCCATCTAGCGTCGTGCCCGTTATAGGTTCGTAAATCTACCATGTAGAGGTTAATACACACGCGTAATGCAGGCGAATCACCGTCAAGGATGATTTTTGGCGATCAATAATAATTATTGATTAGTGTTGAAGTGTGATTATTCAACTGTGGATATAAGTAAATAAATATATAATTAGATAATTTATAATTAGATGTTTTATATAGCGCAGTCAGTCACTATATGAACTTTCTTTACGTGATGGTGAAGGGGGACCAAATAATTTTCGATTTTTGTTTTAACTATTTGACTCAGCAAAATATATGGAGTTTATGGATTCACAACGTGTTGCTATGTTAGGGTTGATATTTCTAAAATGAGCTGCTCAAGAGTTAGTTTTGAATGCAGAATGATAAAGTCAAGAGATTTTCATTTCCAGTGGTACCAAGCACTTGTCGACCTAATTTCTAAAAAGGCCAAATAAACACAGAGGTCTACGGAGAAAAGATTACGCGTGTGTACCCTCGAATGGTCTTACCACATGGAAGAAAATGGCAGTGATAAGTTATGGAGCGATATTGTAGCACGCATCACTCAAATGTCAGTCAATCCGTAAAAATCGGACAGGACTCTACATCTTTAGGTGCAATCTAACTTGACATAACATTAGAATATGTTTGATGTTTTACGATAAAAATCAAAACATATAAGAATCAATACTGATAACGTTGTATTTAAACATTCTAACCTTCAAATTATTCTTCACTCCATAATGGCTGTCTCAGCTTAAAGCCCCGGTCACATAGGACCCCGGAAGCAACACGATTCACACATACTCTTTGTTCTGCGGCAGTTAACCGTGAATTAACAAAGAGTCGGGGTGAATCGTGTTGTTTCCGGGGTCCTATGTGACCGGGGCTTTAACATAACAATTTAACTTGAAAACTTTATGGTTATCTGTTAACTCATTTGTACACTATTATTATTATTCTCATGATCATGTATTTGCTTGTTTTATATTTACTGTGGTTCTGTTACCCATTCCTACCTATTTTTCAATGAAAATCTAGTAAATCGTCGCTCTGTTTATGTATGCATCTTCTATTAATCGTTTACGTTGTTATTATGTGGTCTATGCAGAATAAAATTATTTTTTTATTTAATTTAATTTATGCTGTACAATATGATAACACTGTCATATTCTCAAAATTGTTTCTTTTTATCGCTTGTTCAGGTCATTATTACGTCTCAACAATGGTTCTCGTCTCCATCTCCATCCTCCTCACTGTGTCTGTCATCAATCTGCATCATCGTGGTCCATATTGTAGACCACCTCCTCAATGGGTTCGTACGATCGTCTTGGGAAAGTTGGCGTGGTTCCTACGAATTCAACCCGACCGTTTCAAGCATATGGGCTTTACTTCAAAGGCTAATTACTACAATGCTAACGGGATACATACGTCATCGCCAAGCAACAACAACTTCCGGAAAAGTGTTGGTAAATATAAATTACACATATCTTTTTGTGGGAGAAGGGACATGTGAGAATCAAAATATATGAAAGATAACCTCCCGTTCTGTTTTTATATTTGGTACCGCAATCGACTATTAGCGTCGCAAGTCGGAGAGTGTAGATTGATCTAGCAAAATGTTTGGTCCACAGTTAATGAAGTTACAAAATTTTCCGAACATGTTCTTACATGAGATTGAGTGGTTTCAACATTTAAATCACACAATATATATAGCATGATCTCACATTAATTAAACAAATCTACATCAGGTTATTACATCTGCAAGAAAGGCTGATAATACCATTTGCTTATCTCTAAGCATTTTAGAACTAAATTTTAATTTAAACAAGAGACTTTTAAACTTAAAGTTTTCCTACAGTATACAATTTTTAAGTTTTTTCACTTAATAGGTACTATTTCTGATTTCAACTAATTCTATAATATTTGTGTATGTTTGTTTATTTATAACTTTCAGAGAAGAAGGACGGGTATAAGAAGTCAGGGAGCATGAAAATCAATCTTCCCAACCAGTCTCCCGTTAGAATCGTCCACGGAACAGACGGCGGGACGGCATGCCGAGACATCAACGACAATCAACTCATCCTACTGCGACGGATGAACGACCATATGCGATACATACGCGACCACTTCGCGGAAATCAGCGACTCCGATGAAATAAGGGACGAATGGAAGCAGATCGCATTGGTGATTGATCGGATCTTTGCGATCTTCTACGTCCTTGGAACGATCGGGACGATCATGATTCTTGTTTCGTCTTTAAGGTCGAATGATTACGAAAGCTGATGCTTCCAGCAGTTTGTTTTTTTTACGATTATGAACGAATCATGAGCTGACACATGGGCCATGCTTAAAGCCATTTATTTTCTCTGGCTAATATTGAGTACTGGCAAAGTAACGAATTGAACGAATATGAGGTATATAAGGACGGTGAAAATGTCGAAAACAATGCACTAAGAGATCGACTTGCAATGATTCGGGACAATTTAAGAAGGTATTTAAAACACGATATAAACTATTTCCGCAAAACAAAGTCGGTCATGGGCAAAAGGGCCGTAAGCCGTATATTTAAATGTGCGAACACAACAATAACAAACCGGTTCCAACTTGAATAGCATTACAAAGGAACATTGAATTGGAATTAGAGCTAATTTTCTCGTAAATATGTTATATCGTGTTTTAAAAAATGATTAAGAGCCTGCTTATCTCAGTCAGTACGTCTTTTCTTTTTTTTTTTTGCTCAAGCAAACACGTGTGGCAATGTAATATTTCGAGTCCGGACAAACCACATTTGCGAACATTTCATTCCTAACAACTCTGTCTCTATAGACTTTGTTGGAAAAATAATTGGACACATATTTCTTTATCTTTAATTTTGACCATTCTTCTAAAGTTTTGTTCGGTTATGTAGACATCCATTTTTCACGTCATTATTAGAAATTTCGTTTAAAGTGCTTGAAAGGTATCATGCGTTATATTGCCTGGTCAAATGTATTTTTTTAATCATTAGTTATCGGTGGAAAGGATTTTTTTTAAATGTGTAGATTATCTGGGGGGTTTTTTTGGTTATGCTTATTATTACATATGATATCTAGACATCTATTAAACATGTTAAATACATCGAATTTTCTGAGTTGAATCAAAGATTATCTCTATAGGGAAATAAAGATGTTTAAGGCATACATTCAGAACATGAGAATGAAAAAATGTCTCTCGCATAAGCCTAACGCTCACTTTTGCGTTTTAAGCCAGTGTCGCGACCCTGCGATTTTTTTTCTTTAAATCATAAATGCTCCTCCAGTGCACAATAGACGCTGATCGCTGTGGACTGACGTTTGGCTTGCGCCCAAGGAGTGCTACGCCAAACGTCAGTCCACCGTATGAGCGGCCGTGTATTTGTGCGTCCAGGGAACTTTTTTTAATTTTCAAAAACGCTGGATCGACCTTTGGACACGTTATAGGGGTTTCTATTTTATTCGTCACAGCCACAGTCACAGTCGACCGAAAATACTCGTCACATTTTACTTACAGTTGCGTATTGTGACGTGCTATCCCAATATGTGACGTGCATTTCTCGATTTTCCCATTCGCCCTCTGATCTGTGACGACTGCATTGACGAGCGTGTGGCTCTTATGCAAATGCTATTGTGACGTCATCAGTAACTCGTCGAATGAAATCGAAACCGATTTTGGGAATGAACGAAAAAAGAGCAACTGACGTTGTGAGATTGGTGGAATTTACCTCCGGTCGACTGTAACTGTCACTGTGACGAATGAAGTCGAAAACTCCAAACTTTCTCATTATTGTACCTCCAAAGGTCGACCAAAGGAGAGTCTCGATGGCATCAAAATTGACCGATCAAAATTGTCCCATTTGAGTCACAAACAGTTAAACAATTTCAATGTGATGGAGATGGGCACAATGTGCCTCCGCCTTGTGTCAATTGGGAACACACTGGCCCTTAATTCCAATAGCGAGGTTTAACTTATCGCATGTTTAGGTCATCATTCAGACCGTTGCTTTACCTTTTGAATATCTCGTGTCTAAATAGTCCCGAGTTATAGTTTAACTCCGCCATCGGAATGCAGGCAATTGTACCTATTTTGTCATGTAAACTTTAGCATATAGCCACAACTATCGTTGAACAACAAAGTTGATATACTCAAAAATTCACCGCCTATGTATCATTTTCAGAGTGGATAAAACAAATGTATTGATAAATCATAAAACGTCTTGGAAATAATAAACCTAACTTAATCAAGCTTTTCACCGCCTATGTATCATTTTCAGAGTGGATAAACAAAAGAATATATAAATCACTGAAAAATTGGAAATAATAAACCTAGCTAAATAAGGTGTACTTCTTAACAAGTATATTTTTAATAGTCTTCCTCCTGTCCTACATAACAGGTTCAATGGATGGATACAAATCGATCATGATACCATTCCTGTGAATAGAATATACCAAAAGTATTGTTCATGTAATAATCTTGATAATTGTTCGACTGATTCTGTACGAGAGTATAATATTTATATTGATATACATGGAAATGATCATGAATTCCCTAATAACAGTATAAACAGATAACTTCAATTATGGTAATTGTTGCGATGGTTTTTCAGCCTGTTTTGAACAAATATCCACTGACTTTGCTACAGCGTATGCAATTGTCGAAGTAGTTACCCCTTTATTCTAAACCAACCAGCAAACTCAGGAAATATATAGAATACAAAATAGTGTAAAAATGTGATGTATATATTAGAACTAGTTTTTTTTATAATTATGTGTAACATTCATCATATTCTTGATCTTTTCACTAAAAACACTTTGAGTTCGTAAACATATCAGACTTATGCACATTTTGTTATTTGATTGTTGATATTATAAACATGTTATTTGAATTAATTGGTTTCCAACCGTTTATTGTTTTTTTTTAGATCAGAATTATCATTATAATCATAATTGAATCAAACATTTAGGCGACCGTACGAAAACGGTACAAATTTGCACCTTACTGCAATATGCCTGCTCCCTGGCATTTGTTTGCTCAAAAATTGCATTTAATTATTTGAAAAATTCATGTCTAATATAAATTTAATTATTCAAAATGTGCCAAGCTGTACCTGTTAAATTTTGTAATTGAAGATGATTGGTACATGTGATATTGATTCTCCTTTTGAACTTGTACAAAAATGTATAATAAAATTTCGCCAGATCAGTTGTTGGNTATCTCTATAGGGAAATAAAGATGTTTAAGGCATGATTAAATGATAAATGCTCCTCCAGTGCACAATAGAAGCTGATCGCTGTGGACTGACGTTTGGCTTGCGCTCAAGGAGCTACGCCGAACGTCAGTCCACCGTATTAGCGGCCGCGTATTTGTGTGTCCAGAGAACTTTTTTTTAATTTTCAAAAACGCTGGGCCGACGCAAGCTAAAAACGCAAAGATGTGGATCGACCTTTAGACACGTTAGCCTATAGGGGTTTCTATTTTATTCGTCACAGCCACAGTCACAGTCGACCAAAAATACTCGTCACATTTTACTTACAGTTGCGCATTGTAACGTGCTATCCCAATATGTGACGAGCATTTCTCGATTTTCCCATTCACCCTCTGATCTGTGACGACTCCATTGATGAGCGCGTGCATCTTATGAAGATGACATTGTGACGTCATCAGTAACAAGTCGACTGAAATCGAAGCCGATTTTGGGAATGAACGAAAAAGAGCAGCTCACGTTGTGACATTGGTTGAATTTACTTCCTGCGACTTTATCTGTTACTGTGACGAATGAAATCGAAAACCCCACACTTTCTCCTCGTACCTTCAAAGGTCGACTAAAGGAGATTCTCGATGGCATCAGCATTGTCCTATCAAAATTGTCCCATTTGAGTCCCAAACATCAAAACAATTTGAATGTGATGGATGTGGGCACAATGTGCCTCCGCCTTGTGTAAATTGGGAACATCTTGGCCCGTATTCCGATAGCGAGGTTTAACTTAAAGGTAGAAAACTACATTTGCACACATTACGGTTATGCTTACAATTTGTTGTGTACCTCAGATATGCCAAAATAATAGCCTCTATGAAGTATTTTGGTCGAATGTAGTCCAGAATATTTACTTCAAATAAAAATCTATTGTATCATAATTCATCTTGACACCAACGGTATCGCGATACTCCTAGCACGCGTATTACGGTACCACACACACACACAAAAACGTAAGAGCACATACAGTGCGCACTTCAATACACTGCCACACCATGCGGAATACGCACTGAGAGAGACTATTGCGCTATTGGTCAACGAGGGGTTAACGGCTGTTTTGAATGTTGAACGCACGGTCCATTAGTTCGAGGCCCGAATAGAAGAATTATTATGGGAATAACTATAAATGTGCCTATCTTTGTGCTTAATCGATTGGTGATAAGTTCTAACATTTAGTACTCTTCAACATAACACAACAATCTTGGAAAGTCAAATTTTAGTCTGCAAAAGAAGTATTCTACCTTTAAAGGTATAGATTCGTAATGGTCGGGATGCAGAAAGTGATGTGAAACGAGCTGATGTATTCACAAGTTGCTTTACACGCCTAAATATATCTGTGTACGAAATTAAAAGCAGATTTTTGCTCGTATTCTGGTGTATTTTACGTCGAACATGTCATTCAGCCATTATTCCTACGGTGTGCTCAGTGCTTTCGCACGGGGGAGCGTCAGCTCGGAATGGGCGGAGCAATCGGTGGTATTGTCCGCGGTGTGTGAGTTTGCTTTCATATTGCACGTAAAGCATGTCGTTCAAGGGAAAACGACCGCAGCATCATTTTTTACTTTGCGATAATTAAGCTATTTCTAGGTCGATTTCACTCAAACTATGAACATGTTTTAATTTACTATTGAAAAACTGCATTATGATAATAATTTTACTGCTGCTCGCAAACTGGTTAAATATCTGAAGCGCCATCCTCCCAAAACTAGTCTATCGGTTTATCCCAGGTAGACCCTCGCTTCGGTGTTGTAATAGCCCCTGTCTAAGAGTCCCGGCTTACATTTTAACTCCTCCATCGGAATAAAGGCCATTATGTCTATTTTTGTCGTGTAAACTTTGGTGAATGAAGCCAAAACTGGCGTTGAGCAGTTGAACAGCGATGTTGATACTAAAAAACGTGTGTAGGTACCTATTTAGCTGTTCACCGCCTATGTATCATTTTCAGAGTGTATAAAAATGAATATATAAATCAGAAAACAATCTTGGAAATAAAAAAACTATTTAAATCATGTGTACTTCAATCTTAGCAAGTACATTTTGCATAGTCTTCCTCCTGTCATCAGCCATACAGATCAGGCTCAATGGATGGATACGTATACGAATCGATCATGATGCCATTCCTGTAAATAGAATATACCAAAAGTATTGTTCATGTAATAATCTTGATAATTGTTCGACTGATTCTGTACGAGAGTATAATATTTATATTGATATACATGGAAATGATCATGAATTCCCTAATAACAGTATAAACAGATAACTTCAATTATGGTAATTGTTGCGATGGTTTTTCAGCCTGTTTTGAACAAATATCCACTGACTTTGCTACAGCGTATGCAATTGTCGAAGTAGTTACCCCTTTATTCTAAACCAACCAGCAAACTCAGGAAATATATAGAATACAAAATAGTGTAAAAATGTGATGTATATATTAGAACTAGTTTTTTTTATAATTATGTGTAACATTCATCATATTCTTGATCTTTTCACTAAAAACACTTTGAGTTCGTAAACATATCAGACTTATGCACATTTTGTTATTTGATTGTTGATATTATAAACATGTTATTTGAATTAATTGGTTTCCAACCGTTTATTGTTTTTTTTTAGATCAGAATTATCATTATAATCATAATTGAATCAAACATTTAGGCGACCGTACGAAAACGGTACAAATTTGCACCTTACTGCAATATGCCTGCTCCCTGGCATTTGTTTGCTCAAAAATTGCATTTCATTATTTGAAAAATTCATGTCTAATATAAATTTAATTATTCAAAATGTGCCAAGCTGTACCTGCTAAATTTTGTAATTGAAGGTGCTGATTGGTACATGTGATATTGATTCTCCTTTTGAACTTGTACAAAAATGTATAATAAAATTTCGCCAGATCAGTTGTTGGTTAATAGTTCTCGTTTGCGCAGCATTTATTTCAATATAAAGCGGACATGACCAACAATTCGAAATAAAAAAAAACAAGGAAAAATAAAAAGACAGCTCAAATTTGAAGTCACACATCAATTTCTGCGCCAGAGGTGGGTGCTAGCAGAACACTCAGTCCTCAACTGGACTACAATAAGACTAGAATTGAACAAAATTTCAGAAGTACGTGATACATGTGATAGTTAGTAAATCGTTATGGATGGGTATCAAATCGTGAATGCTAATCTCAAGTAAGTACAATTTATCACCATTTAAACACAGTTAATATGATATGGAAGTATACAACCCAAATAAACATAAAAAAAACCACCGGTCGTTTCTTAAAGTTTAGGGTTTTAAACAAAACTCCGAACGATTATGTGAAAGGACGCACAAAATTGGGTTGCATTTGTAGATACTGTACAATAAACACACACACACACACACACACAAATATTAGGTATTTTGATAAAGTAGAACTTCCGTGATTGCAAGTCCTCAGAAGTTGGACTGTTAGGGATGTGTCCTCGGTCCCTGGAAACAAAGGCTCACTTTCAAACACAAAAACACACACTCACACGAAACCCAGACGACAAATTTAGGAGTGTGTTTGTGTTCATGTGTCGGTTTGTGTGTGTGAGTGCATATGGGGATTTCGTGCGTTTGGGATAGGTTATGTTCGTTTGTGAACCCACATCGTGCAGCGAGTGGTTTCTGAATGTGTTTGCATCTGGTTGTGTTTTTTCTGTACGTATTAGTAAGATGAGTGTGCGAGTAAGATATATGTGTAGGTGTGTGTTTGTGTGAGTAATTGTGTAAGAGGATTTTTGTGCGTTTGGGGTACCCTGTGTGCGCTTGTACACCCGCAGCGTGAAGCAAATGGTTTCCGAATGTGTTTGCATTTGGGTGTGTATCTATATATGTGTGTCAGCAAGGGAAGTGTGTGAGTGCGGTGTGAGTGTGTGTCTGTGGATGTGACTGTGTGCAAGCGCGATTTACGGTGTGTAAATTCTGCATTGGAGTGTTCATCTGTGTGGGTGGGCACATATGAACATATGTGTGTGTATGGATGCGAGTGTGGTATGGATGCGAGTGTGGTGTTGGTGAGCGCATATAGTGTGTTTGTGTGTTAGGTGTGTACGTTGGTGTTTATTGACGAGAAAGAATGATGTTTTAAAGAACCTATCCTGATTATTATAGGTCTCAGAATATTTACATTTCGCAAGGGCTACATACGACGTAAATAGTCATAACTTGTATTACCTTTTAAAACAAATAACGTACCGTTTTTAACAAGATATTGATAATCATACAATGCATATATCGTTTTATAATATCACCTTGTCGACATTTTATGACACCGAGACATTGAAAATTTGTCATTGAAGTTCTCCATCTAATGAGTGTCCATGTATTCATTAAGGTGTGAATGAAAATATCCCACTTGGCAAAAATCGTTCCTTCACGTTTATTCTTTATCTATAAAGAAGGTCATTATAGTCATCATTACCCCATATTGTTGTGATTGTAGGGTCTCGTTCTCGTTCTCTCTCTCTCTCTCTTTATCTTATTCCCTTTTCTCTTCCTTCCAGCTCTCTCTATTTTTCTCTTTCCTTCTCTCCTACTCTCTCTCCACTTCTCTCTAACTGCACCTCTCTCTTTCTCCCACACACGCTCTCTCCACCTATCTTTACCCCTCTCTCTCTCTCTCTTCATCTTTCACTCGCTCTCTCTCGGTCTCTCTCTTCTTGCGCACGGGACATCCGACGCTGGCAGCGACTCTCAGCTGCTAAGCCCAATGACAAGCTAGCTTGTACCGGAGCACCTCCAAACATTCCTTCTGTCATCTGTTCTGGATTGACTGCATCAAAAATAGGGATACCTTTTAAAATCCTGCTCGAGCGATTTTAAAACAGACGTACCTGCTACCATAGC
>BQKZ01001652.1:24360-64142 GCA_036244855.1 Temnopleurus reevesii
GTCATGACTCTCGCCTTTCAACCAGAGGGTCGTATGTTCGAGTCCCACCCAGGGCGTTAATTTCCTTCAGCAAGAAATTCATCCACATTGTGCTGCACTCAACCCAGGTGAGGTGAATGGGTACCTGATAGGAATATTTATTCCTTGAAACGCCAAGTGCGCTAATGAAGTGGCTGCCGGTCTAAAGCCAGGGTAATAAAGCTGCATTTGTAGAGCGCTTAGAGAATTCTTCATAAAGAGTTGATAAGCGCTATATAAAAGCCGTTTATTATTATCATTATTCTAAAGTTGATAGCGCATTTGCACGGGCTGGAACGCATTGCCTTTTCCCCAAATATCGGAATAATGAATGTTGTAATCTCACTAATTCCAAGCAAATTATCAACTTATTTAAGTTATGAAAATATAAAATCTATTATTTGAATTTTCATAATTATGAGTGAACTTAGATAATGAGTTACTTATTTCTAATGATTTCCGCGACCATTTATTACGTTCAAGTGAGTATATTATTAACTAATGCAAAGCGCATGTAGCAGTCCGCCTGCGATGACGCGCTATATAAATGCAAGTTTATTATTCATTAATTACTCTATATTATTATTATCATTAGAAGTAGTATTCATGAAAATTTTTAAATCAATCGATTTTTTACTCAACATTCATTTTGAAAATTCAGTCCGTCATACATGATGATTTAGATTATTACATTAAACTCAATGGGTTTTTTTTTAAAGCATTCTTTACTGTAATGTCAACTTCATATATAACGCCGGATGAACTCCTAAAAGACAATTCAGCCATTGAAACAACACATCCAAAAGCATACAGCTCCTATCCCTCGCCCAGCAACTGTTTATCTATGCCATATTCATATCTATTATCACGACCGAAAAGAACGTGGTATAGATTTGTAGATGACGTGTGAATTGTTTTGATAATGACATTTGTCGTGTTTTGACCTCGTGGTCCATACTAGGCCCAGCCACACATGTGCGATAGCCAAGATAAAGATGCCTAGCCTACATTAAAATAATTCAAGAGTCTCTAAAGGCTCACCTTTTTCGTTTTTAACCTGCGTCGGCCTAACGTTTTTGAAAATTAAAAACGCTCCATATACGCATAGTATATGCTGATCAGACGGTGGACTGACGTTCGGCTTACACCGTACACCAATCTACCATGACCTGCGTCTTTGTGCGTACATGGATCATTTCTAATTTACGCGCAAACGCTTGGGCGACGCGGGTTAAAAACGCAGAGGTGTGGGTCCGCCTAAAGTATGGGAACACACAGGGAAGACGATTGACTGACACTTAATTCTAAATATGAACGTCGAGTGTAAGCTGAAAGCATACCCATAGAAAAATAAGGTTACAGACATTGTGTCCCAGTATTTTGGAACTTCTTGGGATCAACCTATAACCCTGGGATACAATGCTGTTCCCCTCTGGCTCAAAGTTGTACCCAAGGGGTACACAATTCTACCCTATGCTGGGGGACAAAATTGTACCCTTAATGCTTGGGGACAACGTGTACCCTACAGGGTTCAGCCTGTGTTACATCGGACTGTCTCTCTATTGGGGTACAAATTTGCAACTGGATTATTCTGAGCATGTGTATCATCAGAGTTGGCCTATTCCTTTCATATTCTTGCGCATGAGAACAGTGAAATGAATTCAATTTCGCTTGATATGTGTTAGTTAATAACACCAATGTGTGACTACGCGTCTCGAGTTGTTCTACACGTCTCATTAGGTAGGTTTGTTATAGAATGTTCTCGCTTCATTGAATGGAAATCAAATTCGTCTTCCTCTCAGCCGGCCGCCATGTCTGTATTAAGATGAATCTCTTTTTGTTCCTTTATTTCTCTTTCAATAATCCATTCAACACGCAATGCTCGGATCTTTCAGTCACATTTGCTTTTAAATCTTCAGCTTACAGCAGTTTTGACACCCCCCCCCCCCCCAAAAAAAAAACAAACAGATTTATAGAAGGATACACTTTTAAGAATAGAAGACTAAATGTGTATAATTCATACACCTAAATTTGACAACCAATCTGGTATTAAACGTTCTCAAGTCTACAACAAGCTACGTAAAATAATCTTTCTGAGTTTTTTTAAGTGTGCACGTTTTGCTTTGTTTGTTTGCTTGTTTTTTTTTTTTTTTTTTTTTTTTTACAAAAGTTGGCTCATAAAGGTTAATAAAAGGATGGATTAACATTTCTACATGTATACATCATGTACATTTGTAAAATATGGGCCGGTCTTATCCCGTTTATCTCCCTCCCTCTCTCTCTCTCTCTCTCTCTCTCTCTCTCTCTCTCTCACACACACATAAAAAAACACACAACACACACACACACTCACATTCTCTCATAATGCTTTGCTTTGACTTCTTTATCCCAAACGCCCCAAAGGCAACCTAGGATTCATACATCCACTGACATAAACATACGCTCACCACGCCCAAAACCCACCTCATACCTACATACAAACACAAACACACACCCATACGCACCCACAACTGACACCCATCCTACACACATACATGCCCCATCACACCTCTGGAGAAACGCCCACACTCCCACTCACACGCCATCCCACTCGTTAGCTCAGCCATTCTATCCCTCCTTTCCCGTTCTACAATCCACGTGCTGTTAAACATCCAGCAACAGTGTCGGATGCCGAAGGAGAATGATGCATTTCACCACAATCGAACCTTTCAATCAAACAGTCCCCATTATGCTTGCCATCATTTGTACCTAAATTTGTGAATAGAGTTGTTAATTTCAATGTTTAAAGGGTAATTTTACAGCAAATGCGATAAGGACATCACATTTTTTTAAATGCAAATTAGACCTCCTTAAGAAACAAAGTCATGCGTATTCCAAAAAAAACATATTTGAATTCAATTTTGAAGACCTTAATAAGTTGAAAGGATCGCTAATACAGCGTACAAAACGATCCAAATGTTGACATTATTTTGGGGAAAAACGATGACCGCCCTGTTATCTTTCGGATGCCTAATTTGTACCAAAAGTTATTTCAAAATAATTCCTCAATGTCAAATTTTTTTTTCAATTCAACTAAATTACATTCCACTCAACACATTCAATGATTGAGACAAACATCAATTTTGTCTAAAACTGTTAATACACAACAAAACTTAATACCCTGTATTCAGCAAAGACATAATTACATTCAAAAATGATATACTTCACTATTTTAACAAAGAAGTCAATGTTGTTTGGGCAAGTTAGTAACCTGTCAAAGCACTTTGTATTTTTATTAAATTTTACAATGTAATTTTTTTACATAATTAGAACAGACAAATTATGCATTCTGTTAAAAAACTGCGCAGTTTTCACAAAACTGTGAGGGAAACCGTGGCACTACGTGTTCGGACACCCCCACCCTCCCTTTTTCGTCTTTCAAAAATACGTTATTCATTCTAAGACGATTTTTTTTCTTTTACAATTGTACTTTCTTATACCGCCCAAAATACAGACTGCTTGAAAAGTTTGCAGATATCTAACCGTCTGGGGAAACAATAAAGGATATGAACTCTTATCATCTAAATGAAAAAGTGGCGAACCGTCAAAACCGCGATGTCAATTTATGGATATGTGGTTGATTGACTATCATAAGTGTTAGAATTGCTCCGGGCTGATTACACATACACAACTGGCATACATCGAGTTCCTTCCTTTCTGTCTATGACATCTTGTTTCCTTGCATAAAGATAAGGATCGTTTCTTGTATTGATTGGCCGGCGAATTGACAGGCTCCTTCATTAAAAAAAATGTCGGTTTGACTTTGAATTGCATAATGGAACTTTCTAGAAGAATACACAACAACACTGCATTTTCATTTCTACCAGTCATCGTACTTTCCCACTTACATTCCGTACACAGGTACATATTCAGATTTTGCCCGTTCACATGCAATAAAGGTATATCCCTCAACGTAATTTATCAATTTTTTAATCATAAGGCGGGCGGAGCTGGTCCTCAGATGAAATAAAGAGTTCGATCTTTCAACAAAACCCATTTACAAGAAGACTTGAAGCAGTCATAATTTCTTATAGAATCAACACAGTTGTGATATCCACACAAGACAAAATAATCTTTTCAATTTTAATAGCCTTGCAGCTGATTTGGAAAATTGAAGTTGCTGAATGTGTTCCATATCATTATGATTAAAATATCGTTTCCGTAATTGGCTTTTAATTTTATTTCAAAAGATTGAATGGATGATCCATTAATTTCTTCATTATAATAGGCTTCTGATTTTATTTTGACATATTTTATCATTTTATAGAGGATTGCATTTTTTCCAACAGGTGCTAGATTAATTCAAACTTCGTGGTGTAAAGGGGATATGTATGTTCTGTCTTTCTTTCCTATTATCTTTTTATTCTCGTTGTGTATAGACATTCGACACAAGAGCGAACATCTTTTGAAGAGTGTACTGAACCTGACATGAAAGAAAATCCACAAGTCCCGCAGCATATTCATAATTTTGTTATAAAAGTCGAGCATGATCATTATCTTAAAAATGGAAATTTTCATCATGTTCATTATTTTTTGCTTTTCTCCATTAGTTAAGGGAAGCTGCACCAGCCATCGTGCTTCTAGCATACTTAATCTAGGAGAAACCCACTGTTCCGGTAGTTCAGCCGGTGTGCCTATTTGATTAATATCGAGAATGCATAGTTAATGAGGATCTGGGAGTAGGGGGGCTCAAGAATTAGATGTAGATTACCCGACATATACCAACTTATTTTTACTGGCGTAGACAAGAAAAAAATGAGGTGTATTAGGGCTGAACGTACAACGAAATTCTAATCTAAATATACTACCACCATAATTACATGATAAAATGCAATTCGAACGCATCCGAGAAAGAATCATCAATACTATGACAGCATTTTCCTGTCCTGCACGAGAACTGATAGATCATCATACATATGAACCAACTATGGTATCATACAAAAAATATATGAATAATAACAATGAAAATAGAATGCAATTTATATAGCGCACGTATCTACTTTACTACGACATGCTCATGGCGCTTTGCATTATTATTACCCTCACTTTAGATCGTCACCACCAACACTCAAACATTTCAAGGAATTAATATTCATGCCATGGGTTGAGTGCAGCACACTATGGTAGGATTTCTTGCTGAAAGAAATTGACGGCATGGGTAGAATTCTTTACAAGTGAAGCTTTCATTCCTAACGAAGTCATCCATTTTCTACGAGTTTAGTGTTAAAGTGCCATTGATTACGATATATTGCTCATGAATATAGACTGAATCCTTATGGTTTTAACCTACTTCTAATGTAGATCTAAAAGCGGCACTACTGATCTGATGATACCTTTTTTACACCATAAAGCTCCACATTTGAACGCCCTGATATTCATGGATCTTACGCATAATACAGATCAGAAATGAGCAAATTTAAAGGAAATATGAAAGCACTGAGCAGACTGAAAGCCACAAGATTTTCTGTAAAAGTATGCTGGTTGGCATGGTAAACAATCGTGTGTTAAGAAATCTAAGGCCTAAAATGGAATTTGGTATGTACATTTACAGCGATCGAGGCTTTACTGCTGGCACGACGTTTGCTGAAATTTTGCAAAATGTTGTCGTTTTTTTTATGATGATCATGATGGTGACTTTGATGATGATGATGATGATTAGGATAATGATAATGATAATGATGATGAGGAGGATAATTGACATAATGATGATGGTGATAATAATGATGAAGGTGGCGGTGATCTTGCTGTTATTGTTATTGTTGTTGGTGTTATTAGTCAGTTATCTCGTTTTGTTTATGATTGGTGTTGTTGTTATTATTGCTGTTGACATTCTTTTTCTCCTTTGTTGTTGTTACTTGCTTTGTAGTGAACATTATATCCCCGAGTTCAAACTATGACTGGTTCGAAGTTTATATGTACATGATGTAGGAACGGAAGTAATGCGTTCTCGCCAATGTGACTGTTGCATCAATGGGCAAATATAGTTTGTACTTGGGGCGTCTGGGGGCGATTAGTTGTATTTATATAGAGCAGGTGAAAGTCTTGCTCTCTCACAAACAACCATATGATGTAATGGATTTGAATACAGCAAAATACCGTTTAGGAGCAGTAGCATGAATGGAAACTGTTTGCATCGCATGTAAATTCAATGAGTAAAACATTCGGTTGCATTTACAGCTTAATCAAAGTTGCTTTATTGATACAAAGAACAATGGTGATATATCATACCAATTGCCTCATTGATGTTTAAACTAGTTAGGATATAACGTTGCTAATCCGTATTTATATAACGCTTAACACTTGCTTCATCAGAAGTGCCGGAGGTCTCTCATAATTACCCTTGCAATATAAGTGCAGCTATTATGCACGTTGCGTTTCAAGGGAGACATTCCTACCAGGGTACCATTAATCTCACCTGGGTGGAATGCAGCACCACGCAGATAATTTATCATGACGATTATCATGACGATATATCGTCAACGCATAATGATGTCTCCAATCTTTGCTCCAACGCTATTATGCAATCATTGTATATCAAATCTGATTATAGAGTATAATAACAAAGTTTATGAAATAAAGGAGCTGTTATCATCCAAGATTCATTATGACTCACTAGCGGTGCCATTTCTATTGACCTTGCCTTGTTTTAACTAAATATGTCGCCATATTTTCACTTTAGGGACTCAGCGTGGGAAGTGACCCGATACGAATATACGTGCTTGACCTAACTGGCAAACTGATTCAAAACGTATGCTTTATATTATAAGCTCTCTTGGGAATTTGAATAAGCTGTTTTTACATATGGTTCGTGATTAGATGATATCAATCCTATTTGTAGAGCTTCTTTCGCCTATTGTTCATAACAGCAGTGCAATAATTGTCACCCATCCAGACTTGAACCGATAAATTGTTTCCAATTTGTTCTTAAGAATTAGAGATCTTATTATGTAAAATACTTTATAAATCTAATTGATCCCTGATTTGTATTTCAGTTATATATTTTTAAGCAGACTAATGACATCATTTATAATTCATGCTATGAAACATAAAATTATTGACGTGATATGATAATTATTACAACACACAGCAAATATAAAGCCAACAACACACGTTGCGACAGGATTTTACGATTCAATTTGGAAAGAAAGTCGTACTAGCATTTAATATGGGCATTTAGACAAATCCAATCTCACCGATTCTTGTTCTGGAAACTCAAATGAAAGCTCCACTTATAATTTCAATGCGGTAATCAGCTCGTTACCACATAAAAGGGACAATGCAATTTTAAATCTTAAAACTGTATTAAGCCATTTTCCCGGCTATATTCTTAGTATTCCGAACTAAAGATTGGTTGTGGGTTTGTTTGTATGTGTTTGAACATGTTGAATGCTTCTGAGATGTGATGTTTCATCGTAACTTCTCGTAACTTATGCGATGAGTTTAACGTTGAGGCCGACTCACACCTTTGCGCTTTTAGACTGCGTCGGCCTGCCGTTTTTGGAAATTAAAAACGTTCCCTCAAAGGCGCAGGTCATACGGTGGACCGACGCTCGCCGTACGCTTGTTCAGCACAAGCCGAGCGTCAGTCCATCGTCTGATCAGCGTATGCTATGCGCCCAGGAAGCGTTTTGAGTTTCTAAACATGCAGGATAAAAAAGGCCAAGGTGTGAGGCGGCCTTGAGGTATGACATCATTATTACTCGGTTTCGAAAATTCCAGGTGTATACAATACAATTCGAGAGGGTCGCGCCTTCAATATCAAATCCTGGCGTTAGGTCCAGCTCAGATTTAGTTTCAAATGCGGCTTCCACTAAACAAGTTTTCACAGCCGGCTTGGAGGACCAGTTGTGTCCCCGTTCAGATTAGAGGCCAACAACGTGGATTTCCAATCCACTTTGCGCAAATTGGCTCTGTTGCTATGACAACTTATTCAGCTTCTTCTTCTTCTTCTTCTTCTTCGGTTGGATTTATTTGGCAATCAGCCATCATTGATTTTTTGCCACAAAATTACGTTTTATATCACTTTTTTAAGTATATATACGTACAAATATATTGTTTTTGATCACTGCATTTTTAACATATATATACATTTTTTTAATCGGGAGGGAGAAAAATGAACAATAAGAATCACAATCTAGATGTCGCAGATAAGAAATACCCTGCCAGTTCACTGTAACTGTCAAATATTCTAGGCTCAACCTTCTTGCGTGTATAATTATATATCTATGGTTCCTCATTGACTACACGCAAAATCTTGCAAGTGCTTCAAGGTCAGTTTGAAGGTTAAACCACTTAAGGCCGCCCTACGAATCTTGCGCGTCCAGATTACCGGCTGAACTGGTTCCTGGTTACAAATAGATTTTTACCGAAGTGAATGTCCCAGCCTATATGGAAGTTCACTTTAATTTGTTTGTTTTACTTTGTATATCTGATTGTTGTTACTTTTGAATAGAATAAATACAAATTGTTGTTAAACTAATTTCTGTTAATCTGGTTTCCGTTAAAATAGTTTTAATGTTGTAGATCTGAACGGGGTGTCGGTTCTCTTTAGGCCCCGGTCACAAAGGACCCCGGAAGCAACACGATTCACCCCGACTCGTTGTTCTGAGGCAATTAACTGTGAATTAACAAAGAGTCGGGGTGAATCGTGTTGCTTCCGGGGTCCTATGTGACCGGGGCATTAGCAGAGATGCTCCAAAAAATTATGATAGCGTTGAAATAGCTGGATAATAGAAGACGGAACACTCAGAAACTGTGTTTATCAAGGGCTATATGATTTGTGTGTATTATTATTGCATGTTATCTACGTTAGATATGAATGTATTATAATGCTTCAATCAATGCTATACAACCGTATTCAGATACTTCAAATGGATAAAAGTAAGGCCGGACACCTCATCCGGGGGACAATTTGCTCAGGTCAAACTTGTTCGGAGGACAATTCGCCCTAAAGACGACTCCTCCGTGGACATAACCCTGCATGGTTTAAGGAGGTTTTATTTTTGTTTGTGTCTTTCTTTTTTTTTTACAGGGTTGAGCTGCATATACGGGCATGCCGAAAAACAGCTAGCCAAGCTGGAAGCATGTTTTTTACACACCGTATTTAAACAAACTGAAACTAAAACTGAAAATTCCGGGGAAATATTCCTCTGTGCAATTATGTCGACACATGCATAATTTGTAAACAACACCGTGGTATATTGTAGTGTAGCAAACATGGGAAAGTACATTGTGTGTGCGTTTAAGAATATAGTTCCAAATTAGTATTTACAACACACCATAATGGTGAACATGATAATAGTTCGGTATGAAATAGCGCACGATAAAGTTTCTCAAAGTGCTTGGTGACATACAAAAGTAAAAACCACCACCACCACCAACAACAACTACAACGCATCTATGTACCCTACCCTATGTACATAAGACATCATTATATTTGTATAAATAATTACTAAACTAATATTAACCATATACAAATGAAATAAAACAACACAATTCAATACACTTTGGCTGATTAGTAAGGTCACGTGTAAAAGGTATGGGACTTTAGTCAGTTATTTTGGGTACAATGAACTTAACACTAGACAGACATGGCGTGTATTTGTATTGGTTCGCAGAAAATGCTACATCGCAATTAGTCCCATATATTAAATTTCACGTTGCTGTCTTCCCGCACTTGAAAAGGTATAATGAACCTTCAACCTGCGGGGAGCGAGCGAGTGACATATGTCTGTAGGCGCGCTACTGCTGGCGGTGACGCGTCATGCAGTACAAGAGCTAAGAGACGCCTAATTAAGGTGTCACAAGAAAAGTAATTTCTTTAATAGCTCGGTTACATCGGGTTAAAAAGGAAAAGGAGAGACTCATTGTAGGTCTGAATTGTGACAATGAAATAAAATTCTTAGAAAGGTGAATATAAATTCAACAAATCTATAAATACTTTTCTTGATGCTTCCATTTCCTCGAACACAATGTTACTGTAAATTAAATGTGTGGAACATATTTGTATCAAAAACCATTGCAAATAATGATTAAGAAAACTCCGACGTGATTGGAAAGATGATATAGTTTGTTGATATAATACAAATATTCACCACGATTCATAAAAGGCGCTGAATGTAACATTGAATATGAAATATCAATAGATTGAAATCAGTGTTCTTCAGGAATTCTTCTTTAATGTAGAAAATAAATAACTGAACTTTGATACTTTATGACGTGTTTCGTAATATCAATTTGTGAATAATCATCATAACGATAGTTTCGCGTTGTTGGGGAAGTGTAGGCACGCATCAATTGTAGCCCACTTTTTCACGATAAATGTTCATTGCATGCTAACATATCATCTTCAGACATTGTAAGATGCATTTAAATACTTTCCATCGGTCATTCTCTAGTAGAACCCGTCGTAAAAAACACCAATTAAAAGAAGCATGGCCAGCTGCACATAAAATGTTACGCAATCGTGTTAAAGCTACAAGGCTAGGCGGCTTAAAGCCGTGTGCATCATGCATGTCAACATTTATTAGCGGTTCAAGGAATATAAGATCAAGAGAAGTGCATTTATTTCCAAGTCGTCAACCGGGACATGCTTTTTATTAAGATATGATAGGTTAGTCACACCCCAGTCTGACCCCACACTGTTCACTAACCTGCTAACGGACTAATCTTGAATTTCATTGTAAATTAATATTTCATTGTGTCATTAATATTATACCTTGACTTGACAAAGATTACAATTTTTTAAACACAATTGATATTTTTTCCACAAACAATAATGATGATAATAATGGTTGCAACTTGTGTAGCGCACATGTCCACCAAATCTGTGGCGCTAAAAGCTTTACAAGCTTCGCATCGCAAGGAATTTCTTCCTGTCGTCGGCCCAATTTACCACACCTGGGTGGAGAGCAGCATAATATTGTAAAATTTCTTGCTGAAGGAAATTAGCTCCAAACTTCTCACTATAACTGTTGTATAAAAATTCATAAAAATATGTTTTTTGTGCAGAGCATTTTTAAAGTTGCTTCACAAGTTTGCCGCGTTTCAATATTTCCAACATTCCTACCAAGTTGTTTAATCAATTTAATCCAAACGTAAGTAAAGAAAAGAAAATATGCACTGTATTTTAGCTCATCGAAGAATTTCCTCATGATACAAATCCTATGTAGCGTAATTAATGACGGGTTAAGTAATCTCATTTCAGTTTTCTGTAGGCTTCCGGCTTTTCTATACTCTCTAATCATCGTCGTCATCTTGGTAGTTGGTCGGAGTAGTGGTACTAACAACGCTCGACGGCCACCGCCATTACACGGAGCGCAGCCTATAATGTGGCGTACCCTTTGTGTTCGAAGACAGTAATGATTGTGACAAATTAGCGTTTAGGAGACGAGTACAGATTATAGAAGATACAAGATGGAGGTTCGTGCATGGGAAATTCAACACAGATATGTCTTTCCCATTGGATTTTACGAACATATATTAATTCATGAATGTGTTTTAGAATAATTTTTCTTCATCAATCTTTGAAATAATTTGCAATGAAAATGTGCAGGTCTGTCGTGCATGATTTGATTTAGACAAAGTGGAATAAGCCGGCTGCTGTACTACCAAAACAAATGGCAGAAAATAATAAAGATAGGATCATATAGTAAAAAAGAGAAATGGAAAGAGAGGAAGAAAGAGAGAAATAGGGAAGGGGAGACGGAGACAGATTTGGGGAGAGGAGGGAGGGGTGACCTGAAATAAATGTTTAAAACATTACTAGTTATCTGAGTCAGAGAGAAGATTGTGGTGCGCATTGTTTATGCTTTAGACTTGGTAGATGAATATTGATGAAGTAGCCTGCAGCCGAACGTACAGTGACACTGCATTTTCTAACCGAAATCCTGTGATTTTTGTTTTTCCCCTTTTAGAGGCTCGAAACCCTCTCTAAATTTATAATTCCTACATGTTTTTTCCCATCCTTTTTTTTAAATGAGAGTACAGAAGAAATATATCATGAAAAAGGTCTTCGCCACAAATTTGCTCCCCACCCTCTTCCAGCAAAGTTGGCGCCCCCAGGGACTGAGATGGGCTGACAAGCAAAAACACAATTAACAAACATAAAAAAAAGAAATAAACAAAAAAATTAAAAACAAAAAAGAAAATTTAGAAAAAATTTTACCTCATATTTTACCTCTGACCCAGGAAGCTAGCGACCCCTCCCCCACACTTCTTCAAAGGTGCGTGCATGTAATAGGAATGATAAATAATTAAGACTTTTGACACAACTTTGTACTCCCAGCACTGGTGTAAATTTAGTACATGATCGGTGTTAATCTTTAAAAAAATAGCAAAGTGGGGATCTTAATTTGATGGTGCAGTAAATTAAAACCTAGATGGAACAAAATGTTTTTACCACTTATGACATTTTAGTTTGACACAAAAATTCTTCTTACCTCATTCATGTCATTCGTGGGTTGTATTTTTTAATATAATAATATATCATGATATATTACAACGTATTTTAGAGCGCATGTACGTCCGCACATAAACACATCCAGGCCCAAATGCATATACACACACATACATATTTTCCCATACATACACACGCACACAAACACAGATATGCATACACAAACAGGCACACACCATAGAGATATCTCTATGCACACACATATACACAATATGCACATGCACACCCTTATATCCGCAGTACACCACAGTTTCAAAAGTAAACTTTCAAGCATCTACCATTACGTTTCACATGAGTGTAAACCTGAGAGTATTAATACACTATGGTGTAAATCATCCTTTGTCGAGGATCATGGCATCGGAATTCAGATGACCATATTTGCAACCTCTCAAGATTGTGACCATGAATATTTTGGCGACAATTCTTGTTAAGAGAACACGACGGTTTCTATGCCAACTAACTTTTAACAAATTAGGACCTGCGTTTTGACTCCTCGTTCCCATGATAATGAACTAGATGTCCATTTTGATTACATCTTGAAAATGCAGTGGATGGAATGCAAATAAAGGTTGTGAACAAGATGGTCATCGCTATCGGCTATTTGATAATACACATAAATGATTGCAATGAGGGTTTTGTCTATGTAACTTGTGTTTTATTTTTGTTTGATTTAGTCTAAGCTTTTTCAAAGTCTTAAGTTTCTACTCCTTTTTTTTTTGTTCCCTTTTCTTAATATCCATCATTTTTCTTGTTATTCCTCCTGATTTTCTTCTTCTTCGTTATCATCTTTCTCTCATTCTTCTTTTGTTCTTGTTCTTCCTCGTCTTCTTCTCTCTCTTCGTCTTCTTATTCAGATATTTTTCTTTTCTTTCCTTTTTCCTGTAATTCTGCATGTAGTAAACTATATTCTTTTTTCTTTAATTTTCATGCTGAATTCTTTTCTCCTTTTTGATTCTTCTTCCCCGTCCTCGTCGTTTTTTTCTCCTCCCTATTCTACTGCTCCTTCATCTTCCTCTTCTTTTTCTTTATTTAAATAATAATTTTGACCTATATTTCTATAACAATTTTATGACACGGATTCAGTCTCATCGGAAAACCATGATTATCTTTTACAATTACGTTTGTATTCTCTCTCATCTTCATTTCAATTTTTACCTTAGATTCAATCTTACAATCAGACTATAGTTTCATGAAATCAGGCAGCATTCCTTGGGACGCTAACAGGTGTAAAACTATTCCCTAGAACATCATGTCTTCTCCCCTTATGCCCCGAGCGCGACAATTTTCACACCGAGCCGCCTTATGACGTCTTTCCCCGTTAATATTTCATCCCAACTTTTACGATCTACCCCAATCTGCGACACTGCATCTGTGCATACGTTGCGCCACTACGTCCACGCACCATTCTCACTATCCTCGTGATCAAATTGCAGTGTCGCTATTGGCGGTTCCTCTCTTCGTGACGCCGCACATATAAGAACGGTCTTCCTTTGAGAACGGTGGCATGAAACACGATGGAACTCGAAGTAATCATAGAATTAATTCATGCTTGTAAATTTCAATCTCATTGTGCGTTCTCCTGATTCACTCTGCGTCTGTGAGGAATGACAAATCGAAGTGCGTTTTCATTATCCTGGGGTAGAGTTTGTACTTATTTTACCATGTATATACCACATGATATATTTTTGCAAACTAAAGTGGATAATGGACAATAGAGCAGTACGCAGGATATTGAACTGTGCGGACACAGCAGTCGAAAGCCGGTTCCGATTTGAATTGGTGTTCAACTTAATTTTTCAGAGATTATACCGTGTAATAACTTATTTTCACAAAAAATTCTGCGAATCCAGTATTCTTGTAAAGCTTTTAACCATCCTTTCAATTCTAAAATCATGATTCACATTAGGAAAAAATGAAGCGCAAAGAAGCAAAGCCTCGCGAAAATGTGCAATCTGCTGGAAAATTCCGAAAGTTGCAATACGGTATTGCATACGTTTGATGTAATGTCAAAGAGTTATTTGAAAGAGTGCGAATATCTGCCATTCTCTCTCCTAGTGAGTCCCAAGCTCTCCCTTAAAATGGAGTCTTACTTTTCTGTATTTTTAGAGTAATTATTGAAGCATGTAATTAGACTTAATAATTGATTTGTTATGTTATGATATATATTTATATAATCATATTCATCCGAAACTATTCTTATTTTATTAGTCAACGTAAATAATCTTGTGAGTATTTAATCAATAAAAACATTGATAATAGATGTGCCGGTTCATCCGTGTTTTCACAAAATGATGGCAACCAAAGGGGAACGAAGAAAAATAATTCCTAGCATAGCAACATTCCAAAAAAACATCCTATCGAACTACTTGTTATAACCATAGAAGAGAACAATCATTTCCAATGAAACCGTAACTATTTTCGTGCAACGGTATCCCTTAGCTACCGTCACTTCATGAAAAATGGACAATATATAGGCGTGTAGTGCTACAAATATGCATGGCATAATTAGTACACAATTGTCAAATATTAGTACATCTTCCCCAATAAGTTTATGTACAATTCATAACACGATCTTTACATTAATTATCATCATTTCCACCGGCAATTTGGTCTTGTCTTGAACTGACCCACTGCGTGTTCGTTAAGATGATGTATAATTTACTCTTAGCTGTTGAAAGGGAAATAAAGTTGATGGAAAAGGGGATTTTCAATTTATTCCTTGAGAGTAAATCTAGATTGCTGTTAAATATTTGATTGGTCTTTCAATTACATTGACTGACAGTTGGTCTTAAGTACTACTTAGGCATCATTAGGTATGATATGGATTCAGTAAACAGGGAAGACAGATGGAGATGAGGCAAATAATGTTCGCTAAAAGGGGTCATGTGGGTCAGACTGAGAGAGAGAGAGAGAGAGAGAGAGAGAGAGAAGAGGGGGAAAAGAGGGAGAGAGAGAGAGAGAGGGGATGAGGGGAGTGAGGAAGATAGAAGATAGTGCAATGGGTAAGAGAAAAAAAGAGAGATAGAGCAAGAGAGAGAGAGAAAGAAATAGAGTATAAGAGAGAGGAGAGAGAGAGAAAATGGGAGAGAGAGGGGGATATAGAAGAGAGAGAGAGGGAGAGAGGGAGAGATTTGGGGGGGGGGGGGAATGGAGAGGGGTTGAGATAGTAAGCGCTCGAAAGAGGATAGGAAGAGAGTTGTGTTTGAAATGCACAGCACATACAGTATCTACTATTCCTGCAATTGATGATGACTCCGATGAAACAGATATTTATATTTCACAAACTATTCCAAAATGGATCTTATACCAACGAAATATCCTCATTCGCTAACCAATATAAGATCATCTTGTTGAACGCTTGATGACAGAAGGAGATTTATACCCACAAAGTTTAATCACGGTAATAAAACAATCGAAGACAGACCGACTTTCACATCGGAAACTTTTGATTGTGGTAATTCAGTGACTTGTAATTCAGTGATAGAGGGTAGTTATTACGAATTGTACTCGTCTTGAACAGTCAAGGGTCCTCGGTTCGAACCCAAACATATCTTTTCATATTGTATGGACGAATTCGGCTTACGGACGTTTAGTCTGCCCATGGATTGAAAATTCAGGATATTATTAATTCTTCATTGACATGAACAATTAATATTTTGTTGATCGAAAGAAAGATATAATTCTGTTAACTTCCAATAGCATTGTGTTAAACAAAATGTATACGAAAGTAAAACACAGTTTAGCTATTTCGGGCTTTGATTAAAAAAAAATCCCTCTTTCACTCTCTCTATATAATCACCTTTCTGTAACTCTCTCTCTTGGACACATTTAGGCCCGTATTTCGATAGCGAGGTTTAAGTTAACCCTGGTCTAAATCTGTGGTTTAAGTATGGGTAGCCAAAAGTGCCAAAATTTTATTTACAATAAATAATTCGTATGTTAACTGCTCTCTTTTCCCATACTGTAATAATGTAGAAAACTATTGAAGTTTTTATTCCGAGACAGCTTTAAATAATATGAGTGCCAAAATGTGCTGGTAAATTAAACATCGACTATTATAGATTCAAGCCCCTTTTGGCTCTCCATACTTAAACCACATATTTAGACCAGGGTTAACTTAAACCTCGCTATCGGAATACAGGCCTTAGAGTGTACCATGTGTACACCAACACCAACATTTTCCATTTTTTCATCTTTATTTGTTTTTCTTTTTTGCTTATAGGGAGGTGCAGTCTACTGACGAAGAAACTATACAAGAAGCTATTCAACGGTGAAGATCCTTACAATAGACATATCAGACCAACTATAAAAGAGACATCACCAACAGAACTAGAAATGCAGCTATTTGTTTCTCAAATTCTAGATATGGTGAGTATAAAGGCCGACTCACACGTTTGCGTTTTTAGCGTGCGTCGGTCCAGCGGGTTTTTTTTTTATTAATAAAAACGCTCCCCAGGCGCACATCATACGCAGATCAGGCGGTAGACTAACGTTCGTCTTGCACTCAAGAAGCGTACGCTGACCGTCAGTCCTCCGTATGATCTGCGTCCAAGGAGCGTCTTTATTTTGAAAAACGCTGGGACGACGCAAGCTAAAACGCAAATTGTGTGAGTACGGTCTCACGCAAGTGAGACTGAGTATTAGGACACCACATAGACTAGGACAAAAAGTCGAGGGTTCAAATCATCTGAGCACGCCCTAAAATGGACCTTTTGTGATTCGATTCCTACCAAGAGGGTACAATATTACACCAAAATGTGCTCCCGTTGATGCATTTCTTTGCATCTTTGACGGTGAAATGTTGCATCTTTATTCCTAAAGCCCCAGTCACACAGAAGCCCGGAAGTAACAAGATTGATCACGACTCTTTGTTAAGATCACAGTAAACTGTCTCCGAACAAAGGGTCATGATCAATCTTGTTGCTTCCGGTATTCTTTGTGACTGGGGCATATAGTGTTCAGGATATACAAATATATGACGACCCCTATATATATTTATGATTAAATTTAATTCAGAATTTCCTAAAACTTTGGCAATTTAGGCCTATCTTTCTTATTTATCTTTATTGGCTGGCAGGAAGTACTCGATCTGATATATGGTTATGTTTCCATTTGTCATTACAGGACGAACGTCTGCAACAATTGAAGACCAACGTATGGATAACGTATGTAAGTATACCGGTAACGTTTAGATATTTAAAAACTTTCACACTATTATCCACGAACGTTCATCAGCTAGCAATGTTTCACCTATCTTATATCTATTGTCGAGGAGTCAATGATGTAAATTTTGCAAGACCGTCAATCATTTCATTCTGCTCATTTATACTCGGCCAATATCCAAATAGAGGTATTACCTTGTAATTTCGTATATGCAAAGAAATAAAATGATAAAGGAGAAAAACGATCAATATTGCTTTCTACTCAAAACTTTATGATTCTGTCTGAAATCACACTACTACTATCTTATAGCACGTTAGCTTTGTCTTTATTATGGAGATTTAGCTATCTAAAACTCACTGTTTACATTTCGACTAAGTGAACATTGAGTATCATGTATTTTAACTTTGTTATTATTACACACTACGAAAAAAAGTAAATTTTGCACCTCTAAGAATGCAAAGTAAAGCGACACTAGGAGCATCTTTTAGCGTGTGCTATTGCACCTTTATCAGAAAAGTACAAAATTATTAAAAACATATGTATTATAAAAAGTTGTGTGGCTCCAACCAGCACCAAGAAGGATCGCTTCAAGTCAGACGAGTTACCCTCTGAGATGTGTGTCCGCTCGTATTGAGCGATGGACATGAGGCATTCGAAATGTTTGATTTCTTTAATTAAAAAAAAATCCGTCCATCGGTCAAAAGCAACAAGCTGCTCAGTCGATATAGCGTTTAAATGGGAATAAAGCACGTGGTTACTCATGCCCTGGATTTGATCTATACAGCTGCTGTATTTTCAAGATATTTTGTAAAATCTTGCACATTGATTAAAAGAGACAACATTGCACCTTTCACATGATACAAAGTATTTCCGTATTATATCCCTTACACTAAGTTTGTTGCGTTGACAGTGTACAGGCAAGAAAAATGAATAGATTTGCTAATACAGCCGTTTGGTACTATCTGATATGTTCATTCGTGCGAATAGTTTTAACCAGAACCTCGAGAGTCATTGTATATTTCTATAATATTACAATACGTCACGCACCAATTCAATGGTCTTTTCTTCTTCTATTCAAATCGAACCAACTTGTGATTGTTTAGTCCGCACAGTTCAATACACGGCGTACGGATCTTTTATCTGTGACCCACGTTATTTTACAGAAATAGTTAATATCGTGTTCTGACAACAAAATGTAAGATTGCACCCACAAAGAGTGCGTCCAGCGTTGCAAGGTACAATATTTCATCCTTTTTCTAACTGTGCATTATAATACAGGATTGGACTGATGAGTTTCTACGATGGAATCCGGATGATTTCGAAGGACTGAAGAGTTTTAAATTAACTTCGGACCTTATATGGATGCCAGACATCGTCATATACAACAAGTAAGGATATCGTCCTTTGTCAAATGTAAAAATTGTCAAACGTATTTATTTGATTATTCAGAACGGTTTAAAACTATAATATCTTTCGCGGTCAACTGGCCGAATTGCCAATATGTAAAAGAATACACATGATATAAAAATGAATGATTATACAGCGAACTAGAATAAGACATCTCCTTTATAACAATTGTCTAATTACAACCCATCTTTAATAAACAGTACAATGTCAAAGCCGATTCACACCTTTGTTCTTTAGTTTGCGTCGGTCCAGCGTTTTAAGGTGGTCTGTCCTATTTGACAGATCACCTTTCTTTCTTATTTTCTTTATTTTTATTTCGACCTTCTTTTGTGTCCAGAATATCTCCAAAGTCTTTTAGTCTAAGTTCTTCAGATTTTAGTCATATATCAAGGTCATTATAAACTCGATCATCCAACAAGACCAATGTCATGGCGTCATTGTGATGTTCATCAATAATCATTCATATTCACGTCATATAAACTTCAGGTCAAGGGTCATCAGGCCATGTCATCAAAGTTCATCCACAGGTCATTACGTGCGCGTACGCGTCCGTCAAAATTTAAAAATGCTCAAAATCACTTTTGGACCGAATTAGAGTACGTTTCAGGTCATTTTAAGCCTTTCACAAATTTGCGCGCACGGACGGATACGCGTGCGCCATTGCGCGTTTCACCCTTAAAAAGTCTCAATTTCCCAGTTTTGTTGAAATAGTCAAATAGAGCATAAAATACTCAACAAAATGATACCTTGTTCAACTTTCTACGACCATTATTTAGTAAATTATCATCTCCCGAACTATTCCGCGCGCGCGCGTGTTCCCTCTTCTTAGCCCAAATATGGTCAAAAACATGCCTTGAAGAAAGACTATCTACCTTTAACCCAGTTCATAATTTCCCGATGACGTCATTTTGCATACGCCTGCCCGCCATACATTGCGATGAAAACCTCCTCCTATACTTGGAGTGCGCGCACCGAACGTCAGTCCATCGCATGTCCTAAATCATTGTGTGTTCGGGGAGCGGTTTTTTATTTCCAAAACTGCTGGGTCGATGCAGGATAAAAACGCTTGTTGTAAAAAAATGTTGTTGTTGAAATTTGATGGGCGTTTATTAATTATTCTGGATTATCTAAACTGCTAAGTGTGAACAGGTAAGTCGGCCTTTAAATAAGCTAGTTTTGTTGCCGTCATAATTTATATCGTTGCGTCATAATTCTTAGCAACATGATTTATTACGGCATTCTATTGATCTATATTCAGAAATATTGCGTGATAAAGTTACGCAATTATTCACTGCAATGAATAACATCTATGACTACTGCTATCGAAACCCTTTTTGGTCCAAAGAATGCGTGAAACCAAAAAGTTAGAATGACGACTACGAGAAGAGACTTTTAAGTTCCTTCAAATTTTGGCCGTTATATTATCAGGGAGTTGTGACAACTCCCTGATATTATCTTCAGGAAAAAAAAAAACACGTTCGGTTATCTCGTGAAGATGATTTTAATAAAGGTCGAAACATTGAAGTAACTCCATATGTTTATACTAGGAGTCATCATTCTCACTAATATAAAAATGATGGTCGTTATCGTGACAGCACACGTGTCACTATCTGTGACACAATCAATACTGTCATCATTACCATTGATTCGCTTATGAATAAACATCGCTTATAAAGTTTAGTCCCATCCTTTGGACAATCATAATACATTCTATGATTGTAAGCATGACCTGTCCTTGATCATGATAATCAGTGTTATCATTATCATCATCATCGTCATCATCGTCATCATCATCACCGCCACTACCAACAACAACACCACCCCATAATCATCATCATCATCATTATTATTATTAGCATCATCATTATAATCATCATCATCATCATCATCATCATCATCATCATCATCATCATCATCATCACAACCACCCATATTCAACAATGGCCATTGACATCATCAGTAGTAGGAACAGCTTCACCCAAGATTTATACCATCTTCATCATCGTCATCATCCCCAGAACCATCAACGTCAACATCGTCATTAACATTTTATCGTCACCATATAATCACAAGGCGATTCATCCAAATTATTGACTTCAAAATTAATGTCATGAATACTTTCAAATATCAATTATAAGACGTTCTGTTTTATTCTTCTACAGTGCTGGAGATTCATACGATCCGTACATGTTCAACAAGATTGTTAAGATTGAACACACTGGCCATGTGAACTGGGGATCACCTCATATCATCCAGACCAGCTGCCAACTCAACGTTGGTAACGTTCCCTTTGACTACTAGCATTGTGACATCAAGTTTGGTCCTTGGCAACATGACCGATCGTGTGCATACATAATCGTTCATGACTTCAAACCCCATCATTTTGACAGTCATTTAGTTATGATCGTTTACTTTCTTATAATCATCATCTCTGTTATCAATATCATTATCATCATCATCATCATCATCATCATCATCATCATCATATATCATCATCATCATCATTACAACCACCGTCATCACCACCACCATCATCATCGTCACCTTCATCATCATCATCATCATTATAACCATCACCATCACCACCACCATCATCATCGTCACCTTCATCATCACCACCGTCATCCTTGTCACAATCATCATTAGCATCATCTTCGTCATCATCATCATCACCATCACCATCCTCATCATCATCATCACGAGCATCATCAACATCATCATCATTAGCGTCGTGTCGTTACCAGCTATCACAGGGAGGCTCATCAAAATTATTGACTTCAAAATTACTTCTATTAATTCAATATGTCTAATCTATTCTTCTACAGTGCTGGAGATTCATACGATCCGTACATGTTCAACAAGATTGTTAAGATTGAACACACTGGACATGTGAACTGGGGATCACCTCATATCATCCAGACCAGTTGCCAACTCAATGTTGGTAACTTTCCCTTCGATTATCAGCATTGTGACATCAAGTTTGGTCCTTGGCAACATGACGGATCCTGTGCATACATAATCGTTCATGACCTCTAACCCCATCATTTTGACAGTCATTTAGTTATGTATGATCGTTTACTTTCTTCATCATCATCATCCGCTTTATCAGCATCATTATCATCCTCATCATCATCGTCAACATCATCATCATCATAACCATCACCATCACCACCACCATCATCCTCGTCACACTCATCATTAGCATCATCTTCGTCATCATCATCACCATCGTCACCTTCATCATCATCATCACCTTCATCATCACCATGCTCATCATCATCATCACGATCATCATCAACATCATCATCATCATCGTCATCGTGATCATCATCATCATCAACATCATCATCATTAGCGTCGTGTCGTTGCCGGCTATCACAGGGAGATTCATCAAAATTACTGACTTCAAAATTACTTCCACTAATTTAATATTTCTAATTCATTCTCACAGGGAGATTCATCAAAATTACTGACTTCAAAATTACTTCCACTAATTTAATATTTCTAATTCATTCTCCTACAGTGCTGGAGATTCATACGATCCGTACATGTTCAACAAAATTGTTAAGATTGAACACACTGGCCATGTGAACTGGGGATCACCTCATATCATCCAGACCAGTTGCCAACTCAATGTTGGTAACTTTCCCTTCGATTACCAGCATTGTGACATCAAGTTTGGTCCTTGGCAACACGACGGCTCCGAGCTGGCTATCAATGGGTCAGGTAAAGTTTTACGCCAGTGACTGGGCGGTGTTTCACCTAATCGTATGGGTGTAATTCGAGTAAGATCCTCGGTAATTCAGCACAAGAACTGATCCCTGTCATGCGTGCGTAAAGTCGTTCTTAAAGTCTTTAGTTACTTGGTGAAACACCTCTTCGTTCTGAACAATATCAGGCACACTTTTTTGTTTTAAATCCCTTTATTTTTCATTCATCTAAAACGGTTTGCAAAAGTACAATCTGAAATATGAAAAAAAATGTAATCAGAACAAAATGTTGGCTGTATATGTCGATGACATTCAAATGAATAAATTCCAAATTCCAATCTCTCGCGATTAAGTGGCCGAATTGCACTACATGGAAAGTAAAAATACATACATTTCAGGATCATAACGATTACTATCCAAGTCAATGAACAGCTTCATGCTACTTGAGGTGTTGTGCAATCATTTATTTAGAACCATCGCAATGGGATAATAAAGACAATGCCGTCATCGCTTCGATAGAGTCTATTACCATGTCATTACAACTCATTCTGAAACCATAATGATGTCATTGGCCAATTATAGAGATTCACAAGGGACGCGCTTTGGGGAACAAAAATCAGTTGATGGCCAGGCGTATGCCCTGTGAATTTCTGCGAATTGAAAAACATTTAAACGCTAATGCCTATAACACTGACCATGTCGGCTGTGTCATTTATTTTGACTGTGTAACGAATGCTGGTAATGATGACACTAACGGTTCTCTGTTTATTTTCGCTTTTAGGTGATAACACGGTATTCCGAAGTGACGGTGAATGGGATATGATTGGTCTAAGTACAGTGACCAATCAGGAAACTTATCCGGACTCACCTGGGATCATCTATTATGACGTCACATACACCATACATCTCAGAAGGTAACTGTTTGTATGTCACAAAAATTAAGGAAAAACGAATGTACCCTACGTCTGCAACAGAATTCCAATAGACAACGGCAGATCAAAATACGGTTGTGCCATCTTGAAAGCATAGACCACAAATCTCGGTGATAGAACATATATTTATTCTATTCATCTGAATCTTTTAACACAAATCAACAGTTTTTTTTCTGAGTTAATATTTGCAAAGCAATGCAAATAGTATTGAGTACTCAACTTGATATGATTATAATTGACTTAGAAGTAAGTAACGCTGAAACCTTTCCCAGTTCCCAGTAACATGACACGGACTGGTTCCTACTCACTATTGACTTGGAGTGGATTTTTTACAATCTCAGACTTATATCTTAGTCCACTTGATTTGGCCAAATTCCATAAAAAATTGCATTTAAATGCAAGCCAGAGAATTAGTCGCAAGACCTACAAACACATTCCTGATTGGTTGAAAATGAAATTACGTTCAGTTTTCTGACTTGCGTGTAAACGCAACTCTTTTAGGCAATAGGACACTGGAATTTTCAATTTTATTGAGTATCGAAGGTTTACATCATAGCCTTTACATGGATTCGTGAGCAGGCGACACGTAGCTCCGCCCTCCCTCCCTTTCACGCAGCTTTTGAATGGTTTTTTTTTTAATTACTGTTAAAGTGTATATGACGCCAGTATGAATTAGATAAAGGAAAACTTTACATTTCTATCATTTGAATGAATTTAAAGTACTCGGACCATTATTCAGAGTGGACGCATGATCAATTCCAATTAATGTTAAGAGAATTGCAATTTGGTTTACCAGTTATGTGACGAGAGCAGTTACAGTAAAGAATTGGGGAAGANGAAGGAAATTAACGCCCTGGGTTGGACTCGAACCTACGACCCTCTAGTTGAAAGGCGAGAGTCATGACCACTACACCACAGCGCCTCCACACTTATGTCTTAGTCCACATGATTTGGCCAAATTCCATAAAAAGTTGCATTTAAATGCAAGCCAGAAAATTAGTCGCAAGACCTACAAACACATTCCTGATTGGTTGAAAATGAAATTACGTTCAGTTTTCTGACTTGCGTGTAAACGCAACTCTTTTAGGCAATAGGACACTGGAATTTTCAATTTTATAGAGTATCGAAGGTTCACGTCATAGCCATACGTCGACAAGAAAACAAGAAAACTGGTTCTACACAATTGTAGGCGTATGTAATTCTAGCGATCACATTAGGAGAATGATCCATCCTTATCTGTTTGAGGACTTGCATAAACATCTGTTGTTTTGAAGCATCACTATGCTAACACAATTTAGGCAATGACGTCATTGCTGAGGGAACTAATATGGAAAAATACGCCATGTCGACAGAATACATGGATCCAAAATGCCAAAATAAAGACTTAAAGAAGAGACGTGATTGCGAGTTCAAATTTTTACCTTTAGTCTTCCAGATTGAAGACCTTCAGATTCTTGACTTCCAAGTTAAATAGTTCCAACAATATGTTAATTTTATTTTCTTCAATAATATATTTCCATCTTATTTTGTATGAGTTTTAATCGTCGCAATTAATATGAACCGGGTTACCTATTTTACTTTTACTTAATTAATTGCTATCAGTACTTTTTCAATTACATGTGTATATACAATACATCATATCATCTTCGAGCTCCTGAAGATGATCTTGAATTTAATGCTCGGAAAAAATTGAAATAGCAAGCACATCCCTTTTACCGGAGTCATTATTTTAACACGGATAAGCAATCACAAGCGGTTCAGATTTAAATAGCGTTACAAAGAAGCATTGAATTGGCGTTCAGCCGTATTTTACGGATTTCGATTTTACGGATTTCGATTATATATGGTGTTTTTATGATTTTGTATCTTTATCCTCTATCCAAACAGACGTTCCATGTACTACATCTTCAATCTCCTGGTGCCCTGTATCCTGATCGCTTCCATCACTCTCCTTGGTTTCCTCCTCCCAGTTGACTCAGGAGAGAAGGTATCTCTTGGTATCACGGTCCTTCTATCACTCACAGTTTTCTTACTTCTCATCGCTCAGTCAATGCCGCCATCTAGCGTCGTGCCAATTATAGGTATGCTTATTGGATATCACATTGGGCTCTACAGGTATTGGATGTAATTTTGATGATAAACTTTTTTTCTTTTTTTTTTATCATGAAACATCTTTCCGCACGTGTATAGGTGACTCTACTGAAATTATCAAAAGCAAATCCCAATTACCTTGAGATTCCTCAGAATCAACCCGCTCTTGGCTCAATAGTTAACAACATTTTAAGATTTAGATTTATTTGAATTATGTAACCTGATGAGTAAATATTATTTAACTATGTTGCAAGCGCCGCGCAACATTTAAAAAAAAGCGTGTGTGTCTGTGTGGGTGTGGGTGTGTATGAGTGTGATTGGGTGGGTTGAGGAGGGATGTGGTTATGTATGAGCATTTATTTCACTCTCCCATAGTATTGCATCCATAGTATTGCAATGATGTTTTGACTGCAAAAAAAATAATGATAATAAATCAGGTGCTGTAGCGCCCCCTCCCGCCCCTTCCCAAAATTTCCCGGTCCTCGTGTTGCTCAAACATTGTGCTCCTCGATGAATATGTTCGTTTGTTTTTGCTGCTCTGTTTCCACATTAGGGCAATACTACGTCTCAACAATGGTTCTCGTCTCAATCTCCATCCTCCTCACTGTGTCTGTCATCAATCTACATCATCGTGGTCCATACTGTAGACCACCTCCTCAATGGGTTCGTAAGATCGTCTTGGGAAAGTTGGCGTGGCTTCTACGACTTCAGCCCGATCATTTCAAGCACATGAAATTCGCTTCGAATAAGAGCTATTACAACGCGAACGGAATAAACACAACATCAACCAACGCAAACTACAGAAGCAAGATTGTTGGTAAATGCAATAATTTTCCCACGTTAGATACATTTTTTGTTTCTTAATTCCCATTTTTCGATTATTATAACGAGATATTGTCAGAATTTATTTAAAGAAGGCAGAAGCTTACAAAAGCCAATTGAGCCACACACCTCTTTAAATAAGGTTAACACAGAGAAGTCAATGAAATCGCACGGATGCTCGCGATTCTTTTATTGGGATTCAGCGTTTTCCGAAACACTGTACGAATGTGACTGCATGGATGAAAAAGCGGGCTCCTAATGCTTTTTGGACCACAAAGTTAGATATTAAATATATTAAAATATCAATTTGAATCATATACTTTCTTTTTACATGTAAAGGGTCGTTTTTTATATTCCTCGAATGTTAAGTAATAACCAAAGTTTGATATCGAAAATTATTTCTACCATTTTTATTTTCTTTTGCTGTTGAATTGAAACCTACAGAGAAACGAGAAGGGTACAAATCGGAAAAAGTGAAAGTCACGGCACCCAACGAGTCGCCCATCCTCGGCATCTCACGCGGAGTACGTGGGCGAGATGGAGTAATGGCCTGCTGCGATAACAACGAAGAACATCTCATTCTACTACGACGGATGATCGACCACTTGCGATACGTCCGCGATCATTTTGAAGATCTCGACGATTCCGAGGAAATGAGAAATGAATGGAAGCAGATCGCATTGGTGATCGACCGCATCTTCGCTATCTTCTACGTCGTAGGCACGATCGGCACCATTATGATTCTTGTCTTCAAGATATCATGATCGACCGGGTAGTTGATGTCGGTTTGTTTTCGAGTTCGAGCCGAGGATGGGAATGCATTCAGTCGCGATGTTGTCTTTGAGGTCGCCGGTGCACTGTGGTGTGCGTTAAAAGGCAATGGTGAACTCTATCCGGTGCAAAAATTTATTTGCGTAGATATGATTTAAAATTACTTTTAACTTGGGATATGATTATTGAAATCATGAACTCCATCTCTCGATACAATACACTTCTTTAGGGCTACTGCACGCAAAGGGGCAATGTGTACACACGCATATAAACACGCATATTTTTTACTTAGTCAAAACTCGCGTGTTCTAGTGCCGATTCGTGAAATTAGTGTTACTAAATTATTCCAACACGCTGAAATTATGACTACTAGCATTTATACTCAGAGACTTAACCATAAGGTTTCAGAAAATACGACAATCCAACGGAAGCTTATAATTCCAGCGCAAAGGCGAGTTGTTCAACTCGCCAATGAGCCTCGTTTTGGTCGAAAAGGCTAGAAGGCGACTTGCACAAACTCGCATTAGCACCTTGTTTAACATGTTTAAGGAGGCGAGTTGTTCAAAATGCTGAAATTTTGACTAGTAGGGTTAATACTGGAAGCCTAAACCATAAGGTTGTTGAACTCGCCATGGAGCTTCGTTTTGGTCGAAAAGGCTATAAGGCGATATGTATAAACTTACCTTAGCACCTTGTTTAAGAAGACAATACGAGAAGGTACATTCTCCTAAGTCGCCTTGGCGCGTTTGTCTCGGATGAAAAGTTGAGAAGGCGAGAAGACTTGCACAAGCTCGCCTTCACGCTGTATGTATACTCTTCCCTAGGTCTGTCGTAGTTTCTGACACCATAAAGTTTCAGCTCTCAATGTGAACCTTACTACAAAAGTACATTTTTATTTTTGTCAGCTGGCGCGGGTCCATATGATTCGTCCAAGGATAAAGGAGGGCTTCCATGTCCTGCCGACAAAAAAAGGAAGGGTGTCACTAGCATGACTTGTAATATAATGTAATCTGTTATGGTCTCTGAGAAAGGCAGAAAGGCAGACGACCAACTGATCTGTAGATTTCATTTGCCAAGTCACCTATGTACTGTAGTGTATCGTTTTGAGACTATTTTCAATTATAATAATCAATGTGACTGTTTGTTGCTATTGATAGAGCTCTTTAATAAGTTAAAAGCAATAAATCAAATGTTAACTATTTAAACAAAAATTGGAATGGAATGTCCATTCGGAAAGTGCAATATTTTGCTAAAAAAAAGTAAAGTCGATGTGACAGCTTGTTTATATTTACTTCTGACTCATCTGTTCATGCGTATATAGCAGAGACGGCATAACTGCCATGTTCCCCATTCGTTTGTGATCTTCGACCATATCTCTTGTGATACGGGGGGGGGGGGGGGGGGGGGGGGGGGCGNTTTGCGTCCTTTTAACATCAAATTTTGGCGCCCTCTAGCTCTGATCCGGTGGGCTAGCGCCCCCATGGTGCGCGCATGCTAAACAACATTTTGTTACGTGCATGATATTTACTCCTCTTGTTTAATAAGATGGATTTGCATATTTGTCATTTTTGTATATATATAAAGTGGTTTGAACATGTTACTGTTTTTTAAGTATGGAAGTGCTATATAAAAAGAAATACAAAAGCCATTTTTATGAAATAGTGTGTAAAACTAATGTTTGCAATAATATTGTCACATAGTTTTATGCAAATGTTCGATTATTGGGAGTCATTTCCTTTTTTCTCTTTATAATGTTTGTATTACTGATAAACTTTCATTTAGATTGCGCTGCTGTGCGGCGACGAGTTCAAAATTCATTATGGAATAAATTTATTTCGCGCCTTCTTAGAACAGTGTTTAGCATGTAACCCCATGTTATCGAGTATTTTTTCTATGTTGTATGTTATTGCCAATGTATTTGATCAGATCTTCTTTTTTTTAAGGTAAGCAGATCTCGTCGTATTTTGATCGAATCATTTGGAAAGTGAGTTGCTAGTTTTACTGTTAAAGACTTGGTCTGGGATAGAAAACTCTTGCTTTGATTAAAAGCAGAAAAATCAGACGAACAGATAAAAAAAAAGATTGAAGTAAATCCGACAAGAAATAAGAAGGTTATGAATATTTCAATGATATGACTGAACAGTAATGATTCATAAATTAATGTACGCAGTAGGACGTAACAAGTGACTTTTGGTCACGTGCTATGACTTGGATCATGCACTTCCCGTCCGTAAGCTTATTATAACTTATTGTTTTTTAAAATCCGTTTTAATCCGTCACACTTATTTCACGAAAATATTCAAAACGTTGAATTAATAAATGTATCTGTACCAATGTATATAAGAAAAAACCCTTTTTTGCGTTACCTGGTTGACTAATGATGGTTTTAAAACAATAAGAATAATTAACTACTTGCAGAGAAGTGCATGATATACGTCATAATCACGTGACCCAACGTTGCCAATTTGACTGATTACAACTATTGGGCTATGTACTTGAAATACTCAAAACTTTCTTATTTGTTGTGCGATTTTTTTTTTCAAACTTTTTTGTATTTTTATCTGTTCGTCTGATCTTTCTGCTTTCAATCAATACAAGATTTTTTTTGCCCAGACCAAGTCTTTAAGTTTTCTATAAAGACTTGATTATACAGTAAATGGTGGAACTCGAAATTTTCCGAAAAGGAAACTGCAATAAGCTTCGTGAGAAATTGAGGTTGAACATTTTTATTGAAAATTTCAAAGGCATTGTTATGCTTGACAATTATTTCAAAGGAATTGTTTTGTTTGTCAAAATTATGTCAACATTTATATTTACCACTCAAAATGTTAATCAATTATATGTATGCATTTGTAACTGGAATGTGATTTGGATGTCATTGATGTTGCAAATAAAACAAACTTAATAATTTTCATGGTCATGCAATATGTTTTCCCTCATGGTTGGCAGGATGAACGTTTGTGTTTAATTGGAAATGAATGCTCTATTCAGTACTATTCTAAAACCGAAACATATCACTCTTTAAATTGTCCAATATTCAAGCTGCTTGACATTATGTTTATATATACATATATATACAATTTAAGGAAAAAAACAAAGCCTGTAAACAGAGAAGGAATTTATACAGGCACTATCAGGGTATCTATGAGTATTGAATACAGTGTACCACGGATGCTTGAAGAGGAGAAACATTTAGACATTAGATTGCTATCATTAAATGAAGAAAATTAAGATGAACAAAATTTGAAAATTTGAGCAAAGTCGGATAATCCATTCAAAAGCTATGATTTTTGTGTTGGGTGGATAAATAATTAAAAAATTCTTGCCTTATCCCAACATGGATAAACACTGATTGACAGTGCTCTGTCAATCAGTGTTTATCCATGTTGGGATAAGGCAAGAATTATTTAATTGCAAAATTTTTGATTTTCCAAGTTTTGATTTACACCCCTCACGGGCTCCTTAAATCGGCAAACGTACAGGCACAAAATTGCTGCCAACATGGAGAACTCTCCATTCACTTTGTACACAAAATTTCATATTTTCCTCCTTGTCCAGAAAAGTAGACAAAATTGTGTTTCTTCGGTTAAATATATTATAGCCACATCAATTCTGCAAGCATTCCAAAAAGAACGGTGTTGATTCCTCATTTGAAATATGATATTGATCCATTTCTAATAAATTCATATAGAAAGTGGATGAGGAGTTCTCCATGTATGACATCACATATTATGCTGATTGGCTATACATTGCCAATTCAAGGATGCCCAGCACAGGTGAAAATGAACGGATTATCTGATTTTGCTCAAATTTTCACAGTTTGTTCATCTGATTTTTCTACATTTACTGACCGTACATAATTGTCTGGGTGTAATTCTCCTTTATATCCTGCACATTGTTCTGTTCAGTTCATATTTTGAAGCTTCTCTTTATTGAAGCACCAGACATACTAAACGTATTGATATTTATGCAGTACCTGCTGCTATAACACGAATCAAGCCCGCCACTTCCATCGGCTCTCGGTGGTCTGGTGGTAAGACGCCTGTCTAGTCATCAGGAGATCATGGGTTCGATTCCTACCCGAGAATGCCCGAGATTTTTTTCTCAGCTTCTAGGTAAAGCACTGTCAATCAGTGTTCATCCATGTTGAGATAAGGCAAGAATTATTTAATTATGCTAAACGTTGATTTAAAATCATGATATTTATACAACTTGGTTTATGTACACCATTAACCAGTTGTGTAGCGATTAGGATCTGGAAGTTAAAATTTTCTCCAAAAGAAAACAACGTAATACAATGCCTTTCAATCAATTAACACCGGTGTTGCTCTTCTATTCTTTCAAGTGTTGGCCAGTACCAAATACTATTTTTTTGCAGTATATCTGTGTGGTGATAACTTTGTAACATTCGNATGAACGTGGCGCATGTAATTTATACCGGAAGTACCCGTCACAACCGGAAATCGATACCCGCCAGGTCAGGTCAGGGGTGGACCAATCAAAATTAAGCATTTGATCCACGCTCTCTAGCGGCGAAAAGCTTACAACTATAGTCGATCCCCCGAATTCAAAAGTTATAATTTTTGTGTTGGGTGGATAAACAATTAAATAATTCTTGCCTTATCCCAACATGCATGACATGGATAAACAGTGATTGACAGTGCTCTGTCAATCAGTGTTTATCCATGTTGGAATAAGGCAAGACTTATTTAATTACAAAAGTTTTGAATTTTCAAAGTTTTGATTTACACACCTCATGGGCTCCTTAAATTGGCAAACGTACAGGCACAAAATTGCTGCCAACATGGAGAACTCTCCATTCACTGTGTACACACAATTTCACATTTTCCTCCTTGTCCAGAAAAGTAGACATCATTTTGTTTCTTCGGTTAAATGTATTATAGCTACATCAATTCTGTAAGCATTCCAAAAAGAACGGTGTTGATTCCTCATTTGAAATATGATATTGATCCATTTTTAATAAATTCATATAGAAAGTGAATGAGGAGTTCTCCATGTATGACATCACATATTATGCTAATTGGCTATACATTGCCAATTCAAGGATGCCCAGTACAGGTAAAAATGAACGGATTATCTGATTTTGCTCAAATTTTCACAGTTTGTTCATCTGATATTTCTACATTTACTGACCGTACATTATTGTCTGGGTGTAATTCCCCTTTAATTCCTGCACAGTGTGCAGTTCATATTTTGAAGCTTCTCTTTATTGAAACACCAACCATACTGGACGTTGATTTAACATCATAATATTTATACAACTTGGTTTATGTACACCATCAAACAGTTATGTAGCAGACAGGATCTGGTAGTTAAGATTTTCTCCAAAAGAAAACAATGTAATGCAATGCCTTTCAGGCAATTAACACCGGTGTTGCTCTTCTATTCTTTCAAGTGTTGGCCAGTACCAAATACTATTTTTTTGCAGTATATCTGTGTGGTGATAACTTTGTAACATTCGGAGTTGAATATTAACTACAAAGTTTCCCTTCTGGGCTCGATCCAAAAGTAGGTCAACCTAGGATCTTATTTTTCAAAGTGATTTTTAATTTGGCTTTGTACCTCATTTGAAAGCCCAAATTTTATGAATTCATTTGGTCTCTGTGCCTCTCCGCTTCATCTTGCAGAAATTGGCATCTGAACTTGAAAAACGCCCTCATCAAGGTGACGGGACGGAATTTTTAAAATCTCTTTCTCACTGCTTAATGCTGAATTATTTTCAAAAAATAAATCATGGTAATTTGTTAAGTAATTCTAATGTAATAATAATGTAAAAACCAATTTTAAGAGAATTTCCACAAATTCTCGAAAAATTATGTTTTTTGTCTAAAAATATACATTTTTAGCACTTTGACTCATTAACGTTTAATTTTTGTAAAATTCAGGTAAAATTGTGAGCTGAAACTCTTTGAGCATTCAATGAATAAGTGCCTTAACACAAATAGTCCATTCAATTTAAAATAATTATCCTTGTGTAGAAATGGAAGTTTCCCAACTTTTTTTCCGTCCCGTCACCTTTTCTCCAATGGGTGCCGGGACGGAATTTAAAGGTGTCGGGACGGAATTTAGCCCAGTCCCACATTTGTAAAATTTTGTGCAGTTTACATTTTTCCAATAAGGAAGGTGTCTACAACAAAAATTCAAATGAGCAATAACATTTCAGGTGTTTTCACATAATATATGAAAAAAGATTTTAAAATAAGTTTCAAAATTTTCAAAATATAGTGAAATGTATATGTCATGAGATCTGAAATATGTAGGTTTTGATGCTAGAAAATCTGAAATACTCAATATATCGGCAGATAAAATATTTTAAGATACAATTAGTTAGGCAACACTCTATAACTAAATTTTAGTTGTAACTGACATTTAAACAGCTTTAATTCTCCTATTATAGCAAAAAAAAAAAAAAACGTCCCGTCACCAGATATGCGTTTTGTAAATCTCAAATATTTCTGTAACCATTTGGCTAAAAGTTTAGGTCAATAGTGGATTGTGATCTCAAGGGATATAGCTTTGATACATATAATGTCTTGATAAATCATTTTTTTAACTTTGATAGAATATCACTTTGAATTTGATGTACAGAATTTTGGCATTTTATCATTCCGTCCCGTCACCGTTATTAAAACCGCGTTACCGTAGCAACCATCTTTTCATAATTCTATTTTTTGCCTGTAATTGTTCCTTGGACTTAACTCTATACAGTTAGACTAAAATTTAGGTTAGATCTACCAACTGCTGTCAGTAAAGAGGAAAATAGATAAAAAATTTCCGTCCCGTTACCTTTTGAGGACTTTTGGATCGGGCCCTTCTTGGTATCACTCATTTTGTTTATTTACTCATTCATTTTTTGTTTGTTTAAGTTTCAATTAATAATTGATCGGGGAATATATCTGATTCAAGCTACACAAAGTTCGTACTTATGTTATCACACTCTGTGGAAAAGGGATGTAAGATCAATAAACATTGGGGCACCTTTTGGGGTGCATATTGAACGTTTTCGAGGTTGCAGCGTGGCAAGATTTAAAGCGTATCTGAAGCTCAAACTAATGATTTGCTAGTCGGTAGTATACACAATACCAACTCCTCTAAACTAGCCATGACATTAAAAACATGTTCAGCTTTTAAAATGTTGAAATTTAGAAATCAAATGTTTCTCATGATCACCAAAAAAGATATCTGAGATAATGGGACGAGCAGACCAAGAACGCGCACGCATTCGAGAACCCACGTGCGGAGCCTTTCTCGGGATTAGGTTCCGTGTGTCGATCGCAAACGAGACTTTTATTTGCTTCTACACTCAAACATTAAATCTCCAAATGAAGAAAACTAAGATGAACAAACTGTGAAAAATTGAGCAAATCGGATAATTCATTCAAAAGTTATGAATCTTCAAAGTTTTGAATTACACCCTTCATGGGCTCCTCAAATTGGCAACGTGCAGGCACAACATGGCTGCCAACATGGAGAATTCTCCATTCACTTTGTATACAAAATTTCACATTTTCCTCTTTTTCCAGAAAAGTAGACAAAATGTTGTTTTTTTCTGTGAAATATATCATAGCCACATCATTTCTGCAAGCATTCCAGAAAGAACGGTGGTGATTCCTCATTAGAAATATAATATTAAACCATTTTCAATAAATGTATATACAAAGTGAAAGTGAAGTTCTCCATGTATGACATCACAGATTATGTTAATTGGCTATACGTTGCCAATTCAAGGATGCCCGTCACAGGTGTAAATGATAACTTTGAAAATTCATAACTTTTAAACAGATTATCCGATTTTGCTCAAATTTTCACAGTTTGTTCATTTGATTTTTCTTCATTTACTGAACGTAAATGATTCTCTGGGTGTAAATCCCCTTAGACTAGTGATCCACATCATATCAGATAAAGTTATTTTAAGTTCATTTTATGTACTTCAGTTACAAAAAAAATTATATTTTAAACCTCAGATACCCTTTAATGATAACGATCGAGCTGGGACATTATTTTGTCAAATAAACGTACAAAATAGCAGCTTTTGATTGGTGCGTGATGTTTTACCAACTATTTTTTAGAATTGCGGGAGTTGAGGGGATCGGACCCGCAAACACGCCCCACGGAGGTTCGCTGTATTCCATTCTAAGCTTCAGATATCAATGATTTTGGTAGTTGATAGTATGACTTATTTTGGCGTTGGAAAGCCTCCACCTTCAAAGATACACTCTGTGTCCGATGCCTTATGCGAATTTATTTAATTTGATTTGATTTGATTTGATAAATTAATCTAAACACGGTAAAAAAAATTCAACACATGTTTTTTTTTTCAATGGGGCTGTGCAGTAAGAATATACATTCAATGATGATGGGTCATACCTACAACGTGTACATTGTACATTAAAAGTACAAATAACAAACTTACGGATTTATACAGAAGCATTATTGACACTGGAAATACAAGAATTAAAGAAGTTGAGAAAATTCAACATCAAGACCATTTAAAGATGACGAGTTCCTGAAATGATAAAATGAAATATGCAGATGTGAATATAGCTCAAAGATTAAAAGAGATACAATGAATGAACAAGATACACGATGCAAAATTACAAATTTGAATCCTCCATCGGTCGAAAATAACAACCAGCTCAGACGCCAAAGGGATTCCTCATGGCATAGATTTTTTGTAATATTGCGCTCTGAGGAAACCGTGCAGTATTTTGGAAGATAGAGAATGTCAGGCGGGGGAGATCGAGAGAAGGTGGAGGAGGGAATGAGGATTTGGGACTAAAGAGGGGTGGAGTAACTTGTGAGTATCTAGCTGTGAGCCTTATACCGGACAAGAAAGCTTAACCCGCCCATCTTACGAGAGTGAACATTAGAGGGCTCGAAGCCCCTGTTTCATTTTTATTTCTCAAGAAATTTATCACGAATTCAGACGTTCTATTACATGTTATTTTTTGTTTGTTTGTTATTTTCTTCTATTTAGAAACACTTGTTTAGAAACATGCTCCCCCCAAAAAAAAACTATAGGACACTTGGCAACATACATCTATGTTTGTTATTGACGGTAAAATTAATGTTCGGTTGAATGGGAATGATTAATTTTTCAATTCCACCATACATGCCATAAGTTGGACATAAGTTGCCCAATCATGCCAATGTTGCCTACAATTTTGCCTGAAATGTTCTTAGAGCATAGGGAAAATAGTCACATTTCGTAGAAATACGCTTCATCCTTGGCAAGTGGAAGGGAGCAGTTTCCTCCCGGTCATAGTTTCTCCCAATACCCCCCCCCCCCATCCAACTACCAGCAACCCCTCACTCTTTCTCCCTCTCTTTCTTTATTGATCTCTTTATCTATCTATCTGAAATCGTTCATTCCCTTTATTTGTTTACCTATCAAAATATAGATAAAGGAATAATTAGTGAATGCAGCTATGGAATGATCTGTCCTATCTGTAATAAAAATGTCCTTTGGACGAGATAAGGGGGAACAATACAGTACATGGAACACGCATGATCAGGGACCTGTAATTTCAAAATAAGACATAAGCGACACGACCCCCCCCCCTTCCCAACGGTGCACGTATGCTGACACATATATATATATATATATATATATATATATATATATATATATATATATATATATATATATATTGAAAATAAACCTATCTTGGCGGTTCGAAAAATCAAGACATTGGAGATTCGAAAAATCAAAAGATCTTAATTTGGAAATTCGGAAGTCTATCCCCCCTCCCCCAAATCTTCGCCAGCTTTAATCGAGTGACGCATGTCGGATTTTTACGAGAAGCGTCCTTCAAGGTAAAATGAGGAAGCAGAATGCCAATAATTATCAGAATGATGAAGGAAATGAATACAAAGGAATGATATATGACAAGAAAATCAGACGTGGTACTTGGCAGACAATTTTAACTTGGCTTCTCTCAAAATAGGTTAACCTCTTCTTAAGGAAAATTACTACAAGTATGCGTGGGACTTTTCTACCTTGGATGTTGTTTTTAAATGCAACACTCATCTGTCGATCAAGTGGTGAGTTACCTTAATTAAAGTTTATGGATGATAATTTTTCCCTGAAATGAAAATGTGACTTCTATAGGCTTTCCCTCTTCAAATAATTGAATGACTTGCTTAGTCATTTTCCTTTTATTGTTTGTCAATTTCATTCCACGAGATATGTGGTCCTAAAATATATAATGTTTATGAAATAGTTTAAAATTGAGAAAGACAATGTACAGAGAATGTGTAAATACGATAAAAGAAGAGTTTGTCTACTAAACCGCAATAACATCGCTGCATTACAAGTTTATCGCGTGATTTGTTCTTTAGTGCCACCATTCACATCTGGAAAAGTAACTATTCGTAATAAATTTAGCCTTAATTCCACTTGTTGACTGTATTTTCCTATTTACGATTAATAGAATCATTGGATCACCTTTTTTTTTTAGTTTTAAAGCATACACGGCAAAAATTATGAAAACATTTGCATATACTTTTTGTATTTGTATTTGACAATGTTTTAGGGGAAGTTGCGAGACATTGCAAGGTTGTTGCAATTTACGACAGGTTTAAATGCAACAGTCTTAAATATATACGACAAATTGTCGCGTCCGATCGTGTTCTTGAAAGTATTAAAGAACGATGAAACGGAATGATTCGGAAATATTAAGATGAAATCAACCCCAGACATTCATTTACTATCGGTGGATAGAGGAATGTACGATGATCCCACTATGAACATTTGTGGAAAATCGTATATGCCATTCAAAAGTTATGAATTTCAAAAGTTTTGAATTATACCTGTCATGGCCTCCTCGAATTGGCAACCTATCGGCACAATGCCTGCCTACATGGAGAATCCTGCATTCGCTTAGTAATTACAACTTTGTCTTTTTGTAGACAGGTAGACAAATTTTTACTTTTCGGTTCACTATAAGATGGTCTGCATGCATTCCAGAAAACATGGCGATGAACTCTCAATTGAAAGATGTATTCGATTGATTAATGTATATCACAGATTATGCCAAAGTAATCAATTTAAGGATGCCTATTAGTAGTGTGAGTGCACACTTAGTAAATTTGTAACTTTTGAACGGATTATCTGATGTTGAAGAATAGCCTTGTTGATACCTTGGTCCAGATGGCAGGGGTGCGAGGCTTTTCTGGATGTCTTGTGATCTGGGAATCCATCCGAAAAACAAATAGAATAGGGATCACCCTTATGCCATGAGTGTTCAGTCACTTGTTGATAATTCGCAAGCGGTTGAACCCAGAAAACCATCGCATAGATGTAATTCTACAGAGAGGCCAATTATATAATGGTCATCGGAAAGGATGTCCAGACGCTCATCTGGGATAAGGCCGGTAATAGGGTACGAGGAAATGCACTCACGGAGCATAAAATCAGCCTCTTGGCACAGTTGTGGAGGTGTGCCGCAGAGCTGATACCTACATATTCTGGCGTCAGAAAAAGTCTGAGGGATGGCAGTTGTAGGGACGTTCTATGGGGAAGAGCACTGGTGACACTGGTCAGTTAACTGCATGAGTGCATGAATGTTTGCTGACGATTGAATTGATTTGACACAGTATGGGATGATTTAGCTGGATGTGAATTGACGTGCAGATGCAGTTTCAAAATTACTGAGAAAAAAAGTACAGGAAGAAAAGGGCAGACCAAACTCTCCACTATTTTGCACTCCTTCTGTAGGCCTACAGATCAATCACCACTGACATGACTGAATGGCGATCAGACGAAATATTGATAGCTCATATCGTTTGTGTAGCGTGTGTATGCTATACGATCGTTGGGCATAAATTGCGACTACGACAACACGCTAGACATTCGTTGGAACATTTTACTCAAAGGTTGTCAACTCTTTCTAGAATACATTATGGATACCTCCTTATTGATGTGAATACGTTATTTATACGTCCAAATGGGTACTACCGACGAGTCCGACAGCCCATGAGTCCGACAGCCCACGAGTCCGACAGCTCACGGGGCCGACATTTTGAATAATTGGTGCACGAAATAGACATTTCATAAAAACGGATTAGAGTCAGACAACTCATTAATCAGACAAAATTCTGAAAACGCACATGATTACTACCGAACATAAATTTTGCAAATGAGACCGACTCTAGGTAAAATTGGTCAATTAGTCCGACAGTTAGTCCGACAACTATATTTACGTTAGTCGGTCTCTTAGGTCTGTTTGCGTGTTGTCGGGCTCAAAGCAAATAATTTGTCAGTGTCGATCTTGCGAGCGTGAAAGTAAAAATGTCTAGCTCGAACCTCATTTTGAAAATTGTCGATGTAGTAGGCTTATATTCATTTCT